>BMAV01013211.1:51383-78500 GCA_019973955.1 Trichonephila inaurata madagascariensis
TATATATATATATATATATATATATATATATATATATATATATATATATATATATATATATATATATATAGTATACAATTACAAAATTTTTTACAAGAAACACTTAAAACAAAAAAACCCAAGGAATTCTCGCATTTCAGCGGAGTCATACACAGTGGTAAATAAATGCACATATACACAATTGTTTTCTTCACAATTTTGAAAAAATTTCCTAATACAAAAGTTCATTTTTCAATCTTCTCAAAAAGTGCACCTCATTGTAGTATCAACTTTTGCATAACTCTTTTAAAAAAGTTTTAATTAACAAATAACTTACATCTCTTGCTATAATTCTCCTGACTGTCTGTCACACAGTAAAAATATATAATGAAACAATACAACCTGATTAGTGTGTCCTATAGTTGACGTCTCCTACTAAGACCTCCAAACTCTGTGATCGCCTACTATTCGATCCTCCACTCCTTTCCTGGCGTTGTTGTTGCTGGGCTCTTCTTCTGGCACTCAGACCGCATGACCTTCCTTGCTCCACGGAGTAGGGGCTGTACTGTTGCTCTCTTCTTCCTCCTTTGGTGTGTCCTCTTCTCACTGGATGGTCGGGACTCCACTTTCCCCCCTCTTCTTGGCCTTAAATTGTACCTGCTGGTACCTGGCATCGCTGTTTCCTCTCTCCGGACTTTTTTTTCTAAAAGTAGTTAGACAGTTACTAGTTGCAGTTAATTTTCTCTTATCTCCCTGATGTATTATTCTTTTTCCATGTTTCCTCGCTGGTCCTCCAGATCCAGGGTTTAATTATCTTTTATATCCCAGAATTTTCTTTTTACTCTTCTTGGCTCTTCTATTCAGTTCTGTCCACGAACTATGGGAGGACCTGATAAGTTGTCTGCGTTTACTGGTAATACTCGTATGCCTCTCACCCTGGTTCTTCTTAAGACCTGACTCTTTTCCCTTTACTTCTAGACTTTCACCTGACCCATTATTCCTACTGTACTGTGACTCATTTGATCTCGGCCGCACTCCTTCAAAACTACTCGATGTATACCTTGAACCATTGCTATCAGAAGTACCGGCTCTTATCTCAATCTCGTCACTTTTTCTTTGATGATATAGTCTGACTTGATCTATGTTAACTGTTAACCTTTTTAATGCTTTCCAAACCACTAAATTGTTATGTTTTACCTCTAGCACTCTATAAGGACCTTCAAATTTTGGCTTAAACTTTGCCACCACCTTTTTTGCTGCTGAACTTAAAGGATGTGTCTGCACCAGGACCCAATCATTAACCTGAATCCGAACATCTCGCCTCCATTTATTGTAATATTTCCCCCATTTTTCATGTTTAGCTTTAGTATTTCGTCTAGCTTCATCAAACAATTTCTCAATATCCCCTACTGCAAACTCTGTTCCGTCCGATACCATCACTAATTTTTGAAATGGGGTAGTTAATTTTCTTCCTAAAAATTCTGCAGGGGTTTTCCCGTTGTTTCATTCACTGCCGTTCTAATCGCATACGCAAACTCACGTAAGAATTGGTCCCATGTGTCATGATGATCGTTTACATAATTGGCAATCATTTGCACCAGATCGCGATTCACGCGTTCAGTTCTATTCACCTGAGGTCTATATATAACTGTCTTCACATGCCGTATGCTTAATCGGTTACATAAATGTTCAAAAATATCGGATATAAATTGGGGACCGTTATCATTTATCATTTTTATTGGAGCTCCATAACGCGAAATATAATTATCAAATAAACTATCAACTATTACTTTTGCTGAGGCCTTTTTAAGGGGTATAATTACCGCCCATTTACTGAAGTGGTCCGTAATTACTGAAACATATCGGTTTCGTCTGACTCGCGACGCAGGGTACGGACCTAACAAATCCAACGTAACTATCTCGTTTGGATAATTTGTTACTATCGGAATTAAGCGACCAGGTGGCAACGCGTTTTTATAATTGTTTATCTGACACATGTGACATGTGGAGACATATTGCGCAAAGTATTTTCTCATATAAGGGAAATAACAAACATCCTTTATTTTATTATATGTCTTAAAACGTCCTAAATGACCTGCATCTGGCTTGCCGTGAAATTCACGCATTATTTCATTTCGCAATGACTGCGGAATATATACTCTCCTTTCTCCTAACGAAGTTGCATATTTCGCATAAAACAACAAACCCTCAACTAACCGAAAATCGCGAGACCAGTTCTCACATATTGTCGCATTAACTGAGATATCCTCTGGGTTTTCCAGATATCGATATTTATGACCTAACTCTGGGTCCTTTCTCTGCTCTTTAAATAATTGCTCCCGTGACGAAAGTACTAAATCTCTGATTATTGCACAATTAACTTGTTCTCCTACTATACTTTCCACCGGGTTCCTCGACACAACGTCCGCCACCACATTTTGAGTTCCAGGACAGTGTTCTCCTTCTATATTAAATTCCGCTAATTTCAGAACCCTCCTTATCATCCTACTATACAAATTTTTACCTTTTGTCAAACGCGTCAATGCAGCATGATCAGTTATTACTTTTACCGGCAGTGAACCTAAGTATGTCCTGAATTTATTTAGGGCCCAAACTACCGCTAAACACTCTCTTTCCGTCACCGTGTAATTTCTCTCCGCACTACTAAGCATGCGGGTGGCATACACTACTGGCCCCTGTTCTTGATTGAGAACCACGCCTATGCCAATTGAACTTGCATCCGTAAATAACTCAAATAGTTTTTTGAAATCGGGCAATTTTAAAACTAGCGCTTCCGTAATCGCCGTTTTAACCACGTCAAATGCCCTGTGCGCCTCTACTGACCAACAAAATTTTTTAAATTTCTTCTTCAAATTATACAGGGACTCGCATAGTTCGTTATCAAATCATCTACTAACGTTAAGAGATATCTGGGATACTTCGTAATGGTGTTCAGTTTTCTATAATCCACGGCAAATCGATACGCTTCTGGATTATCCGGCTGTAACCCGTTATTTTTTCTACACAACACAACCGGAGACGCGTACGGAGATTGAATCGGTATTATGGTTCCCTCTTTCAACATTTTCTCAACATGGTAATCAAGAATACTTTGTTTCACCCGGTCATATCTATACGGCCGATAAACAACTGGTGGCTTATCATTCGTGTCAATCGCATTATACGAAACATGCGTGAGCCCCGGTTTGTCTGAGAACAATCCTTTAGAACTATTAAATAAATCCTGCAACTCAAGTTTCTGACTTTCTTCCAACCCTGTCTTAGTAACATCTATTTCCACATTTCCTTCCTCAATCGTTGTAACAACTTTTTCAATCTGCGAATCCGGAATCGCCGATGCTTTTCGATCAAAATCTAAAACAATTTTCGATCCATTAATAAAGTCAACACCGAGAATACATGGGCATTCTAAATCTGCCAACACGTGAAACATCCAAGGTTTTACAAATTCTCTGATCCGCACATTCAATTGAACTATTCCGATGAGTGAGTGAGTGAGTGAATATTAACGTCGCACTGTTCAGCTACACGAGGGCTTTTGGCGACGGACCACGTAATTTTGAACCATGGTCAAGTGACGGGGACGACACCTGAGCTGGCACCCCCTCTCCTAACTACCACACCACACCAACGGGGAACTATTCCGATATTCCGACATTTAGCTCCCTGTGCCGTGATCACTTGAGCACGTGATTTCTTCACTTCCTTATAAAAAAAATATTTCCTATAGATATCTTCGGATATAAATGATTTTTCCGCGCCTGTATCTCATAGTGCCTTTGTAAAAGTTTCATTTAATAAAATAGGAACACCGGAAACATGCATATAGCAGATAGTTTAATCGGTACATCTGTTGCCGACTGTGGATCATTTTTATCATCTCGAATCCTCAAAACATTTAATCGACCCCCTCGCCTTCGATCTCCTCGACTAAAATTTTCACTCGAACCCCAATTTCTTCGGTTCCCTCGACTAAAATTTCTACTCGAACCCCTATTTCCAGACTGATATCCTCTAATATTAGCATTAAACCTTCGATTATCTGTTTTAACTCTTTTTCCATTTTCGAACCCCTGAACTCTCTGACTCCATTGAGGACCACTCTCGTAATTACCCCTATAATTATTTCTTCCATCACTGGGTCTATGTATTACCTCCGCATCTCTCCAATTTCTCCGTCTGCTGTCATCATTAGACATCTGACGCTCATCCCAACCTCGTCTTCCCACATTATCGCTATTTCTCGAACCCCGCATTTCCTTGTTCCTTGCATGAATATCGTTCCTCGAATTTCACCATAACTTCTACTAACTGAGCTGTTGTTTTCGGGTTCCTAACCCTTACATAATTCTGACCTGAGGTTCGAGCCGAACAAAAATATGATCCACTAAAGCATCGGTACCGTAACGGGGTGTGCGCGCATCGTAAAAATTTACCCTCATTCTTTTTTCCAAACGCGCAATAAGAAGTATAACTTCAAAAAATCTAAATTTTCCATTTATTTAAAACATTACTTTTCAGAATAGAGTTAAAATGATAAATTTATAATTAAAATAATTTATTTGAAAAAAAAATTAAACTATTACGTTACGTATCCGCAATTGGGATAATGTAACTGGAAGTTTTTTGATGCAGAAATGCCAAATAACAAGAGTTGTGGCTTAAAATCTTCCCGTTGTCGTGGTGTGGTAGTTTGGACAGGGGGTCCCAGTACAGGTGTCGACCTCGTCATATGAAAGAAGTTCAGAATTACGAGGTCTGTTGTGATAGTTATATGTCTAGTTGATATTATGAAATATTCAGCCATAGTAGCATACTGCATCTTCTGTCCTCTTGCATAAAAAATAAAATTAAAAAAAAAAAAAGCTCGTTTTATTTAAAAATGCGATAGTTAAAAAGCACATTTACGGTAGCAGGGGCGGCTCTAGGGTCGGACAAACCGGACCCCTGCCCGGGGCGGCAAATCTTAAGGGCGGCGTTTGGATCGAATTTGAAATATATATATATATATATATATATATATATATATATATATATATATATATATATATATATATATATATTTTTAAAAAATTTTTTCATTAAACGTATCTTAATTCCTTATTTTGTACTCTATGTTTAATATCAGTTTTCTTTTATGTTGAAGTTTTCGAGGCGGGAGTATATGTTAAATGATGAAATTGATATGTTTACATATTTGTCACAAGTAACTTTCTCCCCATCCATTTGTAAGATCACAATGGACATTCTTTGCACCCATACGATGTCCGGTGTCAGCTTTCCATAAGAAAACATGGGTAATAAAAAGATTTGGTAGATAAGAAGCCACATGAGATATTTTATTTTAGTTTTGTGTGTAGTTACTATAAGTTATATATAAAATAAGCGCTTGTGTGTGATCCTCACTTTCAGTAGACTCTATTTCGAAAACATTGGCTTGCTGAAAAGGACGATTTACTCGGTTACATTTTATTCGGTTTAAATACTAACAAGTAATTATTATGTCCTCAATTTCAAATTGTTTTGTATTTTCTAAGAACTCAAAATTATATATATATATATATATATATATATATATATATATATATATACAGATAGCTATAGAATCTAAGTATAATTATTCAAGATAGGAAATATTAAGTACAGTAGTACAACAACAAACTCTTGGCCTTAGGAACCAAGATCCTGTTTGTTCGAAAGAATTATTCAAGTTTTATAGGTGTTAATATATGTGAATAATTTACCTTTTTTAATATTAAATTTATGCTTTGGAGAGAGGGGCGGCATTTTTCATTTTTGTCCGGGGCGGCAAAGCTGCCAGAGCCGGCCCTGATGGTAGGTTAGAATTTATCATTTTGAACAGGATGTATATGCAAGTTTTCAGCTTTGAAAAAAAGTAAATACAAATTTAATTTGTCAGAGAAAAATTTCTAGTTTATTAATTTTTTTTTCTTAAATACAACTATATTTTTCTGTGTAAACAGCTCAAGCGGAAATTTGACTGCAAAATATGCTTGAATTCCTTAAGAAAAAAGAATGACATTCCTATTTTAAAATAATAAACTAAATCGAATTGAAAAATAATAAATATGGTGCAGTAACAATTTTTTATTTAAAAAAAAAAAAAAAAAAAACTAGAATTTTTATAAAAAGTTAAAAACAAATCACATTCATATATAGAAGATCTAATTCTTTTTTTCCTCTTTTCATATCAATAAGTGACTTAATTAAGTGTACAAAAACAAATAATGAAATACGAAATGTTTTTTAAGCACTAAATAAATTTATTTTATATTGCTTTAATTAAAAATTTCTATTTAACTGTTTCTAAAGGAAGAAAAAGCTAGCAACATTTTCTTATAAGGAAATATTTTACAGAAGTGTAATTTTTTTAATTATCAAAACACCTATCTTGTTGGAAACAGTTGAAACATACGGTGTAATACGGTTTTCCCTAACGCGCCAAAAGGAGTATAACTTAAAAAAAAAAACGATGCCTAATATTTTCTAAAAAGTAATTTTAAACTGAATTTTTTATAATTTTTACTTTTGGTTTTTTTAAAATAAAAATATATGTACTTATAATTTAACTTTAAAAAATAACATGAAATATAAAACGACTACGTATGTATAATGTACAATATATTAAGTCTAATAAATGCAAAATGCATCATAAAAATCGTATTTTATTGAATTTTTGAAGATTGAAAACATGTGGCCTCCACCTTATAATAAAATAGACCATGTGGCCTGAAATATCATGAGTTTGACATACCTGGTGTGTTGTAATAGCGATTAAAAAAAATACTTTTTGCTCTTCCATTTCTGCGTAAAGTATTTCTACGGGAAAAAAAGTCTTTTGAAATTTTTTAGTTTGAGAAGAGCCCTTTACTTTTTCAACACTTTTATGAATTACCCAATTGATTAAAACAGCAAGCAATACTCTTTTCCATAGCGTCTATTACCGAAAATTGCAAAAAAATTTTAAATTTTTGAAAATTTTTTTTATTAATTTTCGTGACACGTTTAAAGAATAGGAATAGCAATGAATCCTTTCTAATGTATAATTTCTTTGTTTCAGCTCTGACAAACATTTCAGTGAATGTTTTACTCCACTCGCTGTCCTCTCCTGATGAATCCAGCCTAGTAAGTTCGAAAAGTAACATTTCATCGAAAAAAGCGATGTTTCTTTTCAAATACTTTAATATATTTTTTAAAATCTAGAATTTGGAAACAATTGATTGTAAATATTACTTAATTTTTTTTAAAAAAAATTGTTTCCCCGATTTGACGCATAAATATCGGACATTTTTTGAATGGTTTTCAAATAATCCAGAGATAATTAACAATCAAATATTAAAAAAATATATTTAGTATTTTTTTAAAAACGTATAAATACTTCTTTTTAAGAAAATCGCCTAATTAAAAAAATTAAATGCAAACTTTGAGCTTCAAAGTAAATATTTCTTAGAAATCAACGATATGTTAAGTGCAATAAAATTATGTCATAATTATATTTGCTTATTAATGAAATGAAGTTTAAAACAGTACTAGAAATTTGTAGCACCTTTTATATTAAAAAATATTATAACAATTTATTTATAACATGAGTCAAAAAAATAAAATGGAAGCAAATTCCAAATTAAATGTTGGAAAGTAAACTTTGATCTGTCGAAAAATAAGCAAATGGATTTCTGACAAATGCATCGTCTACTACACTTCTCAAAAAATTAAGGAAACAAAAAAAAAAAAAAAAAAAAAAAAAAAAAAAAAAAAAAACTCGAAGAAACCGTTGCTATTCATGGGCATAAAATCGAGACTACAGGTGTAACAAAACACAATGCAGAAAAAAAATGCAAAATACAATTGTATGGGAACTTTAATTCTTTGGAAAGAACATGAAATGATGCTTCAGGGGAATAATTTGGTTCTATGTAAATTAAAAAAAAACCAAAAACTAATTTTTTGGAAATGATACAGGAGGCTTAACATGATGTGTGGTTCCCCCCGCCAAGCGAGTAAAATTGCCGCACACCTGTTTTGATTGGATGCGATGAGGTTATCAATGAGGCTTTGGGAAATATTGTTTCGCTCTTAATGAAAAGCGATCTCCAAGTCTTGAACAGTAACAGGAGGCATTGGTCTTGCAGCAACGCGTCATCCCCACTTCCAAAGCACGCTCGATAAGATTAAGATCAGGAGAGCATGCTGGGCACTCCATACTGTGCATTGTTTTAGCTTCAAGAAAGTTCTCCGCAAAACGAGCTGTGTCAGGTTTGATTTTTCCTGAATTCAAAGAGAGGAATCGCCAATGGTCGCGGTACAGCCTGAGGTCTCATGGTCTTGTTTGTATGCCTTTGAGCTGTCATTCCGAATGCTCAGTATGTAGGTCTATGATGCCCAACCCCCTCGTCTGTAATGTGATTTTTCCTGAAGGAATAAGGGTTTATTCCTTGTTATCTCTTTCCATATCGAAACACATCTGGTGTCACACTCTAAAATGAATTTGGATTCGTCCATAAGCCGTCGTTTTTCCATTGACCAATGAAAGCCAATTGGAATCGAACTAAAATGTGTAAGAATGAATCTTTATTGCTTATTTTGATCTTATTAGTTGCTTTCACTTCTAAATGTTTGTTAATTGAAAAAAAATTTTTTTTCTCATATTAAATACCAACACTTCTGTTGATGAATTTTATCCTGTTTTCTTTATTGGTGTTTTTAAATTTTATTTATCTCTTTCTTCATAACATTTTGAAATTTGTAATTATATGCTAAACTATTTTTTAAAATATCTCACAATTTGACGAACCAATGTCTGAAGATATTTTTATTAATAAGTGAAAAAGATTTCAAAAAGTTAAAGAATTAATTCAAAACCGAACAAGGGATTTTAAGACAAAGTTTGGATGTTACATTAAGTCATTGGGCTTTGCATTTATTATAAAAGAGAAAAAATTGCATTTGCAAAAAAGGATCGCAGAGATTTCCTCCCGGAAGCTTTCATCTTTTGTTGTGTCAAATAATATACAATGATGATAATGATGAGCTGTGAACAGTGGCGCACACAAGGGGGGGGGGGCGGGGGGGCCCGGACTCCCCCCCAAAGCCCTTGATTTTTTTCCGATTGGTTATAATTCTAAGTATATAATACGTAAAATTTAATTAAATATTTGTTATTAATGATTAATTTTATTAATTGATGCTAATTATTTATTCAATAATTAAATTTTTACTGTGTTTTGTTCCTGAAAATCGACAAAATCAAAAATAGCATGATACAAGAATGGTGAACTTTCAACCCCGGCCCCCACCTCTCCCCCCTTGAAAAATTCCTGTGTGCACTACTGGCTGTGAATGATGTCCATCTAACCGGAAAATTAGTGCAGCCACAGACTGAAATACATGAAACAAAAAGGTCATTATTTTTCAAACCTCGATTAGCGTAGGAATTCAATCCGCAACAGTAATTCCTTTCCATCTTTTAAACAGCAGTTTTGCAAGAAAATCAATGACATTGCATTTATTGCTGTATTAAGTAGAGAGTGACATAATTTTTTGTTTCTTTATTTTGGGATGAAGGATTTAATTAAACTTCAAGCCTTCAGTTTTAAATCATCGATGTTTCGAAATTCCTCCGTAAATATTTTGAAATTCGTAAATCAAAAATAGCTTTTCTCTTTCGCAAGCGCGTTGCTCTAAGGCGTTGAACAATTAAGGGCGTCCGGCACGTCCATTGGAGCCTATGTTCAATTGCTCTTATGTACCTTTTTCTCAGAAACTACTAACTTCTTATAAATAAAAGTTTTACAGTAGGTTATGTGTACTATTAATAACACTTAAACGAAGGGCTTTGTCTTTTTGTTAAAAATTAAATTAATTATAAATTTTTAAAAAATTGTCAAATTCTCCCCCTTAAAATTTAGTTTAAAAAAGTCATACTTAAAAAGGTTTGTTAGATATATCCAATCCCTTCCTCTATTAAAATGTGTAAGCATATTAAAAGTCTTCTCACTGAAAATTTGAGGATTATATGATAAGAAGTTCTTGAGAAAAAGGTACATAAAGTGAAAAATATTGCATTTTGAGAAAACAGTCTTTAAAGTAAAATTTGTAATTTTTTGAGCATTTACTTTTTTTAGTACTTACCAAAAGCGCATGAAGCATGTTTTTAACTCTCTGCTCATACAGAAGACTCTTCTAATTTTCTTTCTTTCATTATTTTTATTATTTCGCCTTCTTTCGGGCTCTTAAGATGCTTTCGTTGGGCTGCACGAATCCTATGTGTATCTAGTTTTTTGAAAAAATCATTAATTTTGCTACATGACCCATATTTAACCCTAATTTTAGACATTTTAATCCCACAAATGTAGATCTTAGAATCATTGACCATATGGTGTTATTAATTGACTCGTTTGGGTTCTGAGTCTTCCCATGTAAACATTTTCTTAATGACATAGGATCACCTAGATCTCTAAAAACTGGCTTTATTTAATTCGTTTTGGTACATAGCACGTGTGCATAAGTTTTATGATCATAGAGTGACTTTCGTAACAAATTTGAAATTTGCACCAGGCATTTATACCTGCAGGACACAGTCCATGTTGAGGGCTCTCGTTTGAATATAGAAGATGAAAATAAACACACAACCCAAAAGCAGAGTGGATCATTGATATTATTTCTAATAGCCATACTATAATATCTTTGAGTTTTTGATATTAAAATGTCGATGTGTCGGTTACGACCACTTAGGCTTTTTCCACCCCTTAACTTTTTTCTCTCTTTTTTTTTTACTTTTAAGATCCGAAAGATGTGTACAAATAAACTTTTGGATAATCTCAATACACTCTAATTTTTCCTCTTGAACTTCATATGGATTCGTGTTCATCAGAAACTTATGCAAGGGGAAACGTAGGGGCTCCTACCAGAGCTCATTTCATGCACTTCAAGGAGTAGCTTCAGTTAAAAAATAAATAAAAATACTTCTTATTATCGTATTTCCTCATATCGTATATCATTTTAAACATAAATATTTGAACTTTTAGAAAATATAAAAAGGGAAATTCGATAATTTTTCGAAAATTCATGTGTTCCGGACCCCCTTTAAATTAAATAAATAAATTATTTTTGTTTCCTGTTATTAAATATAAGTTACTCGTTATATGTCTGACTTATTTCTGTTTCCTTCATGAAAGAATTACGAAGTGGAATTCTTGTTATACCGTACTTGGACAGACGAGCGACTTCAGTATGAAGACAATGGTAGACATCGATATTTGAATGGCATGAGTCACGTGGATCATATATGGCTACCTAATACCTATATTGTGAAACATGGAAGTCTGAAAGATCCTCTGGTGGATATGAGTCTAAGAGTGTATCGAAACGGGACTATTGTTCACATTCTGAGGTAAGATTCTTATCGTTATCTACAACAAATATGTGAATGGAGTTCTCAATAGAAGCAATCTTGCAGCTGGATCTTTTCCACAATCGTTTATTCACGCGGCAGATCAATTAGATTTATATAGTAGAATTTATTTTAGAATTTTCCCTAGCAAATTGGATTGGACTACGTAAAAGACAAAAGATTTAAGGAGAGATATTTGATTTTATATAACATAGTTAATCTATTTGAGTTATTATGTTTCCAAAAGATTTATCGATATTTTTTAGTTTCGGGTTTATGCCAACACACAGTAAATAGTATTTGATTCAATTCAATACCTTTTTATATTTTTAAAAATTAGCTGTGATTCATTTCCAGTGTGTAAAAACTGTGTATTTTTTGAGAAATCATATTATTCCTAGTAAGAATCTATTAAAAGTAATGCATTATGTGGATTCGTACTAGTGAGAACACGGTTTCCTACTCAGGGACATATTTTACTATTTTTTGTGCTCTATGGAAAAATTCATTAGTTATAAGAACAATATTTCAACTCCAATAAAAAAAATGTTTTATTCAATCGAATCTTGTTTTTAGGAGAGGCATTTCAATCAACTGCCAGGGGAATTTGAAAATTTTTCCATTCGACAATCCCAAGTGCCCTTTTGCTATCGAAAGTGGTAAGTCTCCCTGGGGATATTTATACATTTTTTTGGATGGAATATTTAGGTGTTGTTAAGTAAAAACATATTTAACTGCAACATTTCAGTGAATTCGGACGCTTAAAAATGTTACAGCTGTAATCATTTCCCTAAAATTGAGTCCCCGCAGAGTAGTTTTGGCCACAAACTCGTGGCTGGTGTTGTCGAGTCACGGATTCGAATTCTGATGCTACTGACATGGAAGGCTCAGTTCAGTTTTATGAAATACAACTTTTGAAACGTTAAATCTGAAAAATGGGGGAATTAATTCTCATTTGCAAACTACAGATAAGGACATTTATTTTATAAGTGAATTAAGAAGGTTTTATGTATGAATCAAGACCTATATATCTGTCAGATATGGTTGATATCGACAGCTTGACCTTGTCAAAAATTTAGTAAAAGTCATGGATAAGAATGAAGCAGAATTCATATACCGACATGAAAAATTCCCTCGACTTAATGTAACAAAAATTAAAGAAGGCGATTTTGTGAAGCTTCAGATTAAGCAGCTTTTCAGAGACTCCAAGTTTGAGGAACTTCTTTAAAGTAAAGAAAAGCAGGTTTTTGTGTGCGGGGGATTCATTCGATCAAATGCCAACAAACTTCCTAGGGAATGGCAAGATCAAAAACTACAAGGATATGTTGGATTTATATATTTCAGGATTGTGGTTGCAATATGTCCTAGAAGCTCCACTCTCTGAACCCCCCACTTGAATACTTCCCTTATAACTGCGAACAGGAAGGTTATAAGCATGGCGAACGTTTTAATCAGGATATTATTAACATGGAAAAAGATTTCCAGAAGAATTGGTCCCCAACAATGAGGGCTAATTACTGTTGGATACTCATTAAGGATGCTTCCTAAATTCATTGTAAGTGACAGTCCAAAAGAAATCAAAAGTTCCAAGCAGATTATAATACACGTATTATATATAATATACGCTCACGTCCAATATTAAGGTCACAAACATGTTTTTCGTCATAATTTTAAATTGCATAAAGAAAAACTTTTAGGATTTGTATTTTATATGTTTTGAAGAACGGGTAGTACAATTTCAACCTTTAGTTTAGGAAAAAAAAGTTGTTTAACGTTAGTTTTTGCAGAATTACTGGGATGAGACCGTTTAAGCATATGAGATGATTTCCTGCAGTTTTGTGAATATTGCATTAAAACAAACAAGTTAGCCTGTTAGCAGTGAGTATGACTTCTCATAATTATTGAGATGATTACTTGAGATGGAGAGCTGTTGGCAGACTTGAAGCTGGTCAGACTCAAGCGGAGGTGGTTCGATTATTACAAGTGGCCCGAAAGTGGACTCCGGCTGTGGAATCAACACCAAAGTGGTAATATCACCAAGAAGGTCAGTCAAGGTCACCACAGAGCATTAACATCTACACAGAATTGCTACTTGGTTTTAAGCGCAAGACGACATAGGTGGACAATGGCTCCTCAGCTTTCTCGTGACTTTTCTGTTTTTTCTGGAAGAAGAATTTCCAGGCAAATGCTTTGCAGCCGTCTTGCAGAGACTGTCCTTTACGTCCGCCGTCCAGTCTTGTGTGTCTCTTTAACTGCATCCAACAGGAAAGACAGGATATTTGTGGAGTTGAAAAAATCAGTCCTAGACAGCATAAGAATGGGATTCAGTGATGAGGTGGAATATTTCAGTGATGAGGTGAAATGTACGAGACAAAGTGAATCTCGTCGAGTCTTCACCTGGAGAGAAAATGGAGCTCGTATTCATCCCTCCTACGTAACAAAAATCGACAGATTTGGTGGCAAAAGAATCCTTGTATGTGGTGGTGCAATGTTGCACACCACTGTACATTTTCGAAGCGGTTACTGTCAACTCGCAGCGCTATAGGAATGAGATCCTGGAAGCCTGTGTTAGGTTTCTCTGGGTGCTATTGACCCGGACAACATTTTTATGGACGGAAATGAGCGGCTCCACATGGCTCATATTGTTCATGAATTTCATTAGGGAGGGGATATTCGCCACATGGATCGGCCCTCGAGAACTCCGGATCTAAATCCTATAGAACATATTTGGGATGGTCTGGGAAAAGCCATTTCTCAGCGTAGTCCCCCTCCCAGGAGTCAAAAGTCGTGCTTTTAGAAGAATGGGCTTTGTTGCAATACATTTTTATTTTTTGACACCTTCATAAACAGTTTGACAGCTCGTTATGAAGCTTGTATACTGGTGAACGGTGGTCACTCTTCAAATTAAATAGACTTTTAACATGTTAAATGCTGTATCTCTGATTCATGATTTTACACTTTTTGATACATGCATTTTGTTTTAATTCAAAATTTAAATATTTTCTATATGGTTATGTTGCTATATTCTTTCTAACACTTTAATACGTTTCTGTGCTAAGTTTCATCCCAACACAGTGAATAGTTCATCAGTTTTCTTAGATTTTGTATTTGTGACCTTAATTTTGTACATGTATATATATATATACATACATACATTTTTCTAAATTAGGCAAACGCATTACAAAAAAATCTTAGCCTGTTCATCATTTTCTTTGTCATATTCGTTATGTCGGTTTTGTTATGAATTGACCATATTGGTCTCGAAAGCAGAAACTTTTTAAAAATTTATTGCCCAGTGTAATATAAAGTTTAAATTTTTTATTAATAGTTTGATATTATTTTACAAATAAATATTCAGGTGTTTCGATTAAGCTACATAGAGCATTTGAAAAATTCGAAGAAACTTCCTGTATTAGATGAAGTAAGGATCCAGAAAAATTGATCTCGCTCTAAGCGTAAAGACCGTCCATATAAATCATGAAAGTAAGAATTTACAGAAAAGAAATTCACGTCAAGATGGGTATAAAGAAAAAAAAACACTATCTTTTTTTTAAAAAAAATATTAATTTAGCTTTAATATATTAAAGTTATTCATAATATTATTTCAATTATAGGAAATGCTTAGGCTATTAGCAGTTTCGGGGTAAATTGTAATTTATTTTGGAGTTATTACGGAAGATTTTCTTCTAAGAGGAAAGAAATCTACAATAGCACCAATTTAAAAATCGTACAAATATAGACAGCAATTCAAATTCCAGTACAGAATAAGGAAAGTGAAATCTACAGTTGGTGATCGCCAAAGTCAAATACGATTT
This sequence comes from Trichonephila inaurata madagascariensis, assembly GCA_019973955.1. Classification (NCBI taxonomy): domain Eukaryota; kingdom Metazoa; phylum Arthropoda; class Arachnida; order Araneae; family Nephilidae; genus Trichonephila; species Trichonephila inaurata. The sequence goes on from BMAV01013211.1 coordinate 66,609, forward strand.
TTCGGCCTCACAATATCCTTAAGGCATAGAAACTTTCAATAACAATAGGAATTTTTGATCATAAGCAATGAAAGACATGTTTATAAGAGAAAGAGAGACTGATTGAGAGGAAGTACTAAAAAAACCGTTATTTAGAAAGAATTATATTAAAATAATATTCCTCAAACATCATGTTAAAAATATTGAAATATTCATGAGGCATTATTTGACATATTCATTTCGGTAACATTTAACACATCTACACTGCAGAACTACCCCATACTACTTCTAAAAGATCCTCTGTAATAAAATATTTTTCTTTCTTCATAATCAATGATTATTAGTATACAACAGAGTTCGAGTGACATCGGCCTTGGCCTTCTTACTCATCAGAAAAAAAAGCAGCTTTCCGGTAATGAGTTTTATGACACATAACCTTGGATTTATAAATTTCTTGTGATTTGTGCCAGGTTTTCGTGATTCTACCCCACAGTACATTTCAGAGCAATTTTGCCTTCAAGGGAAAAATTCCTGTGTGGTGAATTTTTCTTACTCAAAAATATTTAAGTAGCCAAAAAAAAAAAACTGATGGGAAAATTGTGTGAGGAAGAACATGTCTGAAAGCGATATGTGAAAAGTAGACATTCATCATGTTTTTTTTTTTAATTTCTGTAATTTTAGACGCGTGTAATGTTATACATCTTGCAAACTGAAAACAAATCTTTCTTGAAATCCTTACGAAAAAAATAAATGTCTTATATTTCTTGCCTAATTATTTTGCATTTTTCTTTCCAGTTGGGTGTAAAATCCTTTGTTTCAATTATTTGTGCAGAATTACTTTCAAATCAACCCATTTTCTGATGAACACTGTTTTGTCTTGAATTCAAAATGACAATTTTTTTTCCTGCAGTTGCGCTAGAAGAGAACGAAATGCAGCTCCACTGGGCGAATGAATCTCCTTTGGCTACGGCGTCCTCTCTTCAATCGTTTAATGCCTACCTCATCCATCAGGATATTGGAGAATGCGGAGACTTATTTACCTGGAGAGGTTTCACACTGAATTTTTCTATTTCTTATTAGATTGATTTTGGAAATATCCTTTTTTAGGGCGTTTTTATTGAAATATTCACCCTATACCTCTATCTCTGAGAAGAATCAACTCTATTAATTATGGAATACATTTTGTTTTTAAATATCATAGGTTAGGTTACCTATGCAATCCCTTAAGGATATGGAAAAAATACATAAAATGACTGAAAAATAGAGACTCGTATTGTGGTGAATTATTTTGCTTGTGTGTGTATGCTCATTCTAGAAGATATATCTCTCTGAGGAAAAAAAGTTACTGGAATGAAAAGTAGGTATTATACTACAAGATTGTTCACAACAAATGACGTTTCAGAATTCAGTTCTTCTATGCATATTTATTCAGTTTAACAAGTACAAGAATGCTTTTGAAAATGAAAATCTAAGCACGAATAAATTAAGCATTTGTTGGAAGTCACCGAGAAAGCATAAATGTATTTTCATTTAAGAATATGGATTTTTGCCTTTACTAGGCTCTTCTCTTCTCCCCCTATAAATTATTATAATACAATACCTTTAATCTAACCTTAATTACTTTTAACCAAATTAGAGATAAACAATCACAGCGTATTAAAAAGTAACAATTAGCATGATTTTAATGCAGTGCTTTGATTTTTATTTGAATCACTTTTATATTGGTTCACTTGAAATTTTCTAATTCATTTTATTGAATTTTGTAATAAATTTTGTGTTAATATATGACTATTACAAAAGAGCCTAATTTCAATTTCTAAAAAGTTTTGGTCGCGTTTTCTAAAGATGTTAATTTTTTCACTCTAGAGATTTAATGTATTATAAATGTTTTATTCCTACGTTACTTTGAAAACACTATCTTTATTAAGAGCTAAATTAATTTTTCAGGCAGAAAGGTGTTTCAGCTTTCATGTAACTTCATAAAGTTTTTATGATTTGAATGGGCTCTATTTTTAAAATTTAGAAACCTTCCATCAATATACTCAATTTTTCTCTTGAATACATCAAGTGATAAACATGACATTATGGGATAGAGTAGCACAATAAAATATTTTTTTTGTATAGCTTAGAATATATTCTTGACAGAGGTGGATTAAGCGGGTGGCTGACCTGGCGGCCGCCAGGGTCCCCAAGATTGATGGATTCCAGTTATAAAATTAACGTGCAACAGAAAAATTTTGAATCGATATTGCAACCTCGATGATTTCCCCGGATTTGAGTCGTGGAACAGCGCTAGCCATCTTTCATCCATATATCTGTATTGTTGCAATCCATAAAATTTTCGTTCTTACTATTATTTTTTTAAAACTTTTCTTTGCACAAATTTTATTTTGAACAAACGAATACTATTCAAGCCGTTTTTAGTTCACAGCCGTGCTTAGTTACTCTCGGACACTGATGGGAAAAAAAAATCTCAACACCAAGAAAAGAATTACTGTATTTGTATAGATAACGTATTTAATTGATTAAAGTTTCAAGATCACAGATTAATTAATGTAAACGTGTCATTTCAAATGTGAACATTAAAGACTGGCCAGAATTTTAAATGCACGGATGCAAACGTGCATACAATGTGTCATACAAGTACCGGATGCGTGTGGGATGGAATTGCATTCTTATTGCTCTTTGTCGCTCAATATAAGGTTATTTAATTCGATGAAAATGTCTTTGCCATCCAATAATGTATCATTCGTGCTCTATTGGAGAAAGACCTGGTAATCTAGAAGGCCAACGTAACACGACACCTTATAGAGCATGCTAGGTAACAACAGGGTATGAAGGAGCACGTTATTCTGTTGGAAAGCATTCCTTGAAGGATGTTTATAAATATGGTAGCACTACAGTTTGAATCGTTAGACTGCTGCAGTCAGTTTGTGACAACCTGTATATTTTTTCTTCCCACAAAAAAAAAAAAAAAAAAAAAAAAAATTGCTAGAGCCAGACCAAAACTCTAAGTACAGACCCAGTGTATCTAGGTCATAGAAAAATTATTTGCAAGGGCTAACCTGAACCTTCTAATCAATACATACAGCCATCACTGCAGTGGCGTAATGTACAGATCATCAATCCCCGCACCACGGGGGACAGGGTTCTAGGGGGCCCATAGCTTGATTAACTCCAGGTACGGCTTGGGACCCAAAATCTGACTTTTCAGGAGACCCCTAATATTCTAGGTCCAGCCACTGTATCACTGGCACTAAAACAGAAACAGCTTTGTTCAGAGAACACAACACATCGCCACTCCTCTCTTCAATGATCTCTAGCGTGACATCACTGAAGTCACAGATGTCAGTGATTTGGAGCTAATGGTATGAATGCTACTGGGCGTCTGTCTGGGAGCTATTTCTCAAACGATTTATTTGTTGCAGTTGACTGTGTCACTCTGGTGCCGAAAAAAACTGCAATTTCTACTGTAGATGCCCTATGATGTTCTCTAGTCAGTAGTGAATACGGCGGTCGTCTCTACCAGTGTGACCCATGTGTGGTTAGATCATAGTTCTCTTGAGGTAGTGCCTTCCCAGGGCCTCAGCTGCCAAAAATCATGAACAGTGGATACATTCCTTCCAAATCTTTTTGCAACATCATGGAAAGAAAATTCACCTTTTTTTTAGCTCTATTATGCTATCTCGATCAATCTCAGCGATCTGTTGATATTGACTTCTTCGTCTTTTTAAAGTCATCCTGGACTTACATCAACCCACTACATCAAATCTCAACGATAAATAACTCCCACTGTGACTTTATAGCGCGTATTTAAAGTACACCTGATTCGTGGATGTTCTAAGTGGAGTAACTAGTTTTCACTTATGCACTTAACGCAAATTTTTAATCCAAGTCATCTTTCAGATGTATGAACACCCCTACCAAATTTCGTTCACCTAGCACAACTTCTTAGGATTGGGATTTTTATTTCCATCAGCGTATTTTACTGATGAAGATAAATGAACCAAAGGGTTATTTGATATGTAGGTCTATGTAGTTCAAAACAAACTTTTTCAAGCTAGTTGAATTTAGCCCTAGTAAAGGAATCAGTGAGGAAGAAAAGGTCCACAACACTGGAACCTTTTGAAACAGATGGGCAAATATGAAACTTCCCTAATGACAATGAGTTGGAATACCATACTCTAGAGAATAAATGCTAGTAGCAAATCATTGCAATCAGGGACGTTTTAAGGTTTGGACCAACTGGGCTTGGGCCCAGGGTCTCACCCTCTGTGGGAACTTTGTTTCGTTCTCGACTTTGTCTTAATAAGATCATGATCCAGATAATTTTAACTGTGCAAATATTCCCCGAAAAACAGGGAATTGCAGATTGCAATTCAACTGGCAAAAGTGGTAAAACTGTATTAGTATATGATGACCGTTGTCCATTACTAGGCCTGAGCCTAGTACCATAAAAATCATTCAACTCATTTAGTTGGAATGCGTCCATCGGTCGAGTTGGTTGTGCCTAGGTTTTTGAGATTGAATTACTGTTTGTCTGAGTATTTGACATGGCATACTAGGTACTCACAACTTTTATAGATCTCAGGTAGGGCCTATTTTTGCATAAGGGGCCAGGGTCTCAAAAAATCTGAAGATTTCTCTGGGCCTAGATCCTCAGAGTCTTAAGATGTCCCTGATTGCAATCAGTTGAATGTGAATTATTAAAAAGGAAATATTCTACTAAAATCTCTGGAAAATTATGTCCAGAGTTTCAGAAATGAATTTGCAAAAGTGGAACAAGAAGCAACTGGTATATCAGGGCTCTCGTTTGAAGAGGAAGAAGTGCAAGCTTGCAGGCAGCAAAAGAGAAAAATTATTTTCGGTGAAAATAAAGAAGTCAGATGGAACTTGTGAATGAAGGGAAAATTTCATCATAAATTCATTTTATGTCATATGCGATAAGACAAAAGAAGAACTATCCTGAATTGTTGAGATATATGAAACTGTTATAGAACGCTTTACTTTATTTTTTGACGAGGATAGATTATTACCTGAAATTAAGAAGAAAACTACTTATAAAAACTAAAGGATATTTACAAAAACGGTATTGTGTGTGTGTGTGTTGAATCTTTTAATTCTGACGATGAATTGGATCAGTTTTTACTATTTTTTTTAAAAAAAAAAGTACAATGAAACCCCACTAGAAATTTATCGAGTTGCAAGAGAAATGGCCTCGACTTCTCTAATGTAGAGATACTTCTGAAAATATTTTTTATACTACTGATATCAAATGCATCAGGGGGAGAGATCTTTTTCAGTTTTAAAGCACTTTAAAACTTATGGGAGAAGACAAATTGAACATGGCCATATTATATACATAGAACAAGATATTTTGGATAAAGTATGAACGGCAAAAATAACTGATGAATTTGACAAAAAAAAAAAAAAAAAAAAATGTAAGGATATATTTTAAAATTGTAAGATCTTTTGTAAGGTTTTTAATTTTTTTGAATGCAGTTAAGATTTTCTTTTTTTTAGCCGTTGAGTTTTATTATTAACTATACATTTTATTTTGATACTTTAAGGTCAGAGAATCTTCTCACTATTTTCGTTTTTCGATTCTTCAGCCTATGGGTCTCAAAACTTTACCACCAGGGGCCTTCAACTAGCTTAATCCGCCTCTGATTCTTGAAGTATTTTTTTTATCATAAAAACGCTCTCAATATACAGGGTGTTGCCAAATTCGACCGACAAATTCAGAGGAGTGATAATAAGCAGTATGGGGTATACAAATCATCATAGAACTTGGGGTCCCGTTAAGGAGGTGAAAATCGCTATAATAGCAGCGTCGGAAGGATGACGAGGGCAGTAGCCAAATGTATGTATTTTACATTACCAAATAGCATACCATACATACATTACCAAATGTATGTATCAGTGTTCCAAAAGGCCTTTTTTCCTGTAGCATGCTTTACTTTTGTCAAACTCGCAGCCCACAACGGAAATTTTTGCGGCATAGTAAAATTTTAAGAAGTTTTCTCCCGATATTGGAAAAATAACTGCAGAAGTCAAGTGTTAGGATATGAATATTATTTTTTTGTTCTTTTATATGTGTTGATTACAATACAAAATAATTCTACGTTTGTATGAATATTGATTTCTTTTTTGTGGCCCACCTAAAGTTAAACCTTGGCCTGAGTTAGCTTTCGAGTTTGACTGTAGGAAATCATGGTCATTGCGCACCAGAACGTGTGGTTAAGGCACGATGGTGCACCAGCACATTTTTCGATTGCAGTGCTTAACCACCTCCATGCTACATATCCCGGGATATGGATTCGATGGGGTCTCCCCGTAGCCAAATCCCTTGGATTTCTTCTTTAGAGGCCATCTGTAATCGCTTGTGTATGCTACAGTGGAGATTGTCATGGCATGGATCATCGTCACCTTAGCCGGATTTGTTTGAACACGGTCCTTCGTTCGTCGGTGACCTAAGCGGCCCCACCCAGGAATCATTCCCGTGACAATCCCTTACTTTGACGTCGAGCTGTGATGCATTGTTCCTATTGTCTATAATTTGTATTCCTTTCCTCCCTTTTGAATTCTGTTCGACATCACATCCTATAGAAGTGTTTTTGCGACTCTATGTGGTTTGCGACCCTATGTTCTGTGGTGATTTGTTGCATACCATCACCCCTCTGAATTTGTCGGTGGAATTAGGAAACACCCTGTATATATCCTATTCTTTAACATTTAGTGAAGACAGTCTTCGGAAATTAATAATATTTAATTCTAGATTTAGTAGAGTGACTTCTCTCACTTGTATATATTTTTTATGTTATTTTTAGGTCAATTCAGCTGTTTGCACATTCTGTTGGTTTTTACGCGAGATAAGAATTACTATTTCAGTTCTGTATTTGTACCTGGAATTATTTTAGTGACAAGTGCTTTCATCAGTTTTTGGTTGGACAAAAATGTTGTTCCAGCTAGAGTAATGATTGGCGTGACCACCATGCTAAGTTTCTGCACAACTACCAATAATTTTCGATCTTCATTACCTGTAGTCTCTAATCTGACGGCTTTGAATTTATGGGATGGTGTCTGCATGTTCTTTATCTATAGTTCTCTACTGGAGTTCGTGATAGTCAATTACCTTTATAGAAAACCAGCTACATCGGAAAGTGAATCGTTTCTTTGCTGCAAATGCAAGAAGGTGGGTTCTTTGAATTTGTTAAATAATTTAGAGATCTTTTTTTCACATCTTTTTATACCTGAATAAAATGCTTCCAGATTGAAAATGCTATTTTAAAAGATTGATGCAAAAATTATCTTAATTATGTAATTGAAAATTATGTAATACAAATGTATATGTAAAACTACGTGCTAATTCTACATAGATTCCAAAAGATTAATCGGCAATCAATCGAAATTACAAATAACGTTTTTTCTTTTGAAATTTTGTTTTGAATACTTTTTTTATTATCTTTCTCTTTTCACATAAACCATTAATAAATTTTATTAATAACACATTCGTTTGTTTAATCATTGGATATTCTGTTGCAGGAATGTCCTTGTAATTGGTCTTTCATTCTTCTAATAATTACTCATTGGAAATTCTTATTAAAAATTGAATACCCATAGTTGAATTCAAAACTCAAACAATTGGGTAGAATCAATGGAGATGGTTATACACATGCAAAACTCTTCAAAATTCTGTGAGGAATTAAAAAATCTGAAGTAGTAATGGATTGATTTCAAATAAAAAGTGAAATCTTTCGTTATTCTTAATAACTTAGTGTTAATTTTCTGAAGTTGGTCAAAAGAAATTTTCAAGTATAATACATCATTGTGCGAGGTTTTAATGTCCGATTATGTGAAATAATAAAATCACTATTCATCAAGATGCTTTTCAACTCTGAAAGTTTTTCTCTTTAATATTTTCTAGTATCTTTGTTATACACTGAAGAGCCGAAAAAAAAATCTGGTACACTTGCCTAATATTGAGTAGGGCCCCCGCGAGCACGCAGAAGTGTCGCAACACGATGTGGCATGAATTCAATTAATATCTGAAGTAGTGCTGGAGGTAATTGACACCATGAATCCTGCAGGGATGTCCATAAATCAGTAGGAGAAAGAGGGGTTGGAGATATCTTCTGAACAGCATGTTGCAAGGCATCCGAGATATGTTCAATAATGTTCATGTCTGGGGATTTTGGTGGCCAGCGGAAGTGTCTAAATTCAGAAGAGTGCTCCTGGAGCCAATCTGTAGCAATTCTGGACGTGTGCGGCATCGCATTGTCCTGCTGAAATTCCCCAAGTCCGTCGGAATGCGCAATGGACATGAATGGGTTCAGGAGATCAGACAGGATGCTTGCGTACCTGTCAGAGTCGTATCTAGACGTATCAGGGTTCCCATATCCCGCCAACTGCACACGTCCCATACCATCACAGAGGCTCCACCAGCTTGAACAATCTTCTGTTGACATGTAGGGTCCATGGATTCATGAGGTTGTCTCCATACCCGTATACGTCCATCCGTCAGCTCGATTCAATTGGAAACGAGATTCGTCAGGGAAGGCAACGTGTTTCCAGTCATCAACAGTCCAATGTCGGTGTTGAGGGGCCCAGGCGAGGCGTAAAGCCTTGTGTCATGCAGTCAACAAGGGTACACGAGTGGGCCTTCGGCTCCGAAATCCCATATCGATGATGTTTCGTTGAATGGTTCGCACGGTGACACACTTGTTGATGGCCCAATTTTAAAATCTGCAGCAATATGTGGAAGGGTTGCACGTCTGTGACGCTTAATGATTCTTGTCAGTCGTCGTTGGTCTCGTTCTTACATGATTTTTTTCTGGCCGCAGTGATGTCGTAGATTTGATGTTTTACCGGATTCCCGATGTCCACGATACACTCGTGAAATGGTCGTACGTGAAAATCCAAATTCCATAGCTACCTCGGAGATGCTATGTCCCATCTCTCGTGCACCGACTATAACACCACGTTCAAACTCATTTAAATTTTGATAACCTGCCATTGTAGCAGCGGTAACTTATCTAACTACTGTTCCAGACAATCGTTTTATATAGGCTTTGCCGACCACAGCGCAGTACTTTGATTGGTTCCATATCTCTTTATTTGCATACGCATACCTGTACCAGTTTTTTGGCTCTTCAGCGTACATTTTTAAGAACCCTATTTAAACTTTTTTTAAACCTGTACTCTAATTCTTATTAGATTATCTGTCGAACGAACACAACTCATATTATTTTTAAAGACTAATTTTTAAAGTAGTTAAATTACTATTTTCTCAAAAATTAATGTTTTACAGTCTGTAATATGTATATGATATAATATTAATATTCTGATATAATAATATTTTCCCTAATAATTTTCTAATCTATCAATTATTAAAGAAAAGAAGCTTATTTCCTTTCCTAATCAGTAAGAACTCAAAAGAGAAAATGGAGTATATCACAGACTTCTAAATGTAGGGATCCCGGATAAAGAAATAGTTGGCTAATTCTGTTTAATTTTAACAAATGATTCTATACTACGATATTTTAAGACCACCTGCTTAAGACCGTACCAGTGGAAATTGATAATAAACAATATGACATAAAAAGCACCATTTTGCATTTGAAACCTTCTAAGAAATGTTTGTTTAAGAATTGCACAAATGAGATTTCTATTTTTTTCTGGAACATGTAATAATTGTTTTGATTCTGTGACTGCGAGAGATCTATTAGGACTGAATGTGCTTTGGACTCTACTTCATTTGAGATCTTACATTTGAACTTGGAAAATATCATGATTTCGAGTGATATTGGTTTCCTCCATATATTGAACTTGAAATAAAATAGCTTTCAATGGATAAAGAAAGTTTGAATTAATTTTTTTGAAAAAGTTTTTTTTTAATTATATGTTTGGCACAATTTGTCCCAAAAGGCGCCAGAAATTTTAACCAGCCAGCCATTATCTTATCAACTTTTTCTGTAAAACAAGAAAAATCACTCGGTTATATAAATATATCCACAAGTATTAAATCCATAAATGAATCCTTAACAAAGTCTTACGATTATTACCAAAACGAATAATAATTTAAATGCATACTAACCGAAAAAAATCTGTATCTCTTCTTATATTAGGATAAAAATGTATGAAATAGTCAAATAAGGTAATAGGCTTTTTAGCAAATTTAATCTTTGAAAATGCTTCCATTTCACTGCATCTTTCTATAGAATCATTTAATTTAGCTGACTTCCAGATTTGCGTTGGTTTCAATAAATGAGATGAATAAAGACAAGCTCAGTCAGGCTGTTTCGAAACTTGATCCATCATTGCTTTTTATCATTTATATTCTTCCTTTTGAGTGAATTCGTATCTTTCACTCATCACTCATGAAATAAGATTTTTCCCTTTTGAATTTTATGTTTATACTGAAAGTATTTTTCAGACATGAAAAGGAAATGTTTCTTTCATTTGGTAAATCTGGACATCTGCTTTTAGAAAATGTTTGAATGATTCTTTCAGAAAGAATCATTCAAACTGTGGATCAGACTGTGGAGTATAAATGGACGTATTTAAAGATTGATCTCATTTGAAATATACATTCAAATGTTATTTAAAACAGATTATTAAATATACCTTTTTTATATCAGTAAATATAATATTAATAACTATTAAGATGACTGAAAAATATTTATTAGAAATATATCATTCATTAAAGTTATCAGAATCTAGTAAATAAATACGACTTTATCTTCGAAGTGCAAGTATTTAAAAAATATCTAGACTATAAAAAATGTAATTTTATTTATATAGTACCGAACCAAACCAAAAATTAAAGCGAATGGGTGGCAAAAATACATGATTCATAATAAATTATATAAAAACGTATATATATATATATATATACAGGGTATATATATGGAGAGAGAGGGTGTCCCGAAACATGACGATAAGTTAGCCCGAGGGGAAACGTGGGGTCATATTTGGTTCCGAAAAAATTTAAAAAAAAAAAAAAAATCTGTCGAGAGCTGAAACGTCCTCCCGTTGGTGTGGTGTGGTAGTTAGGAGAAGGGAGAGGGGGCTCAGGTGTCATCCACGTCACTTGACCATGGTTCAAAATTAAGTGGTCCGTCGCCAAAAGCCCTCGTGTAGCTGAACAGTGCGACGTTAATATTCATTCAATCAATCAATCACACCCAGATTAGCACAAGCCCAAATCGTCAGCATGAAATGAATAGGATTCTAAAGAGATTCGCAGTATACAAATCAACGTAGTGTACTCAGATTGTACCAAATAATAGTTAGAAAAAAGATGATATAATTGCGCAGAATCACGAGGCCTAGACGTCATATCCGTCGTAAGAATAGCAATAAGCTCTGTCTTTTCAGTGGCTCTCGTATGTCTTTTTACTGTTCATTTTTCGAGAGTAGAAGACGTGTCTTCAAATAATACTGCCTCAGGATTCCTTCCGTGTGCGACGTTAATCTTCACTCACTCACCCTAGCTCCTTCCAGATCAAAATACGACGGGAATCACATGAAAGAGATCATCTTTAAATTCATTACTTCACAATTTATTTTACGAATCCTTGATCAACAATTTTGTAAAAGTAAAAAGTAAGATATTCATTCGGTATTAGGCAGTGGCGTAGTGTGATCTTTCGCCGCCTGGGGCCGACCGGAAATTTGGCGCCCCTATATTTTAATTATTAGTCAATAAAATTAGTAAAAGTAAAAAAAAATCAGCTTTGAATTCTTTTATTGATTAAAAATGCACTTTTCGTGTTCTTTTCAGAGCAAAATATTTTATACAGTTGTCAATATCAATATGTATGTGGGAATCCAACCGAAATCTTCCAAAAAGATTGGATTTTATGATGGCGGGGTTTTTATGGCGTGGTGTCTAGGGGTTTTAGGGTGTGT
>BMAV01013211.1:83500-105828 GCA_019973955.1 Trichonephila inaurata madagascariensis
CGGTAAATGTGATATGATCTAACTTCTTACAAATGGAATATCCTACATGTATGTCATATTCAATTTCCAGAATAACTAAATTTGTTAACCTTAACGTGGACATAGTCAATCTGAGATAATTTTTGATTCATTTTAGCTTAGAGAAGCTTCTCTCGCAACTGGCTGTACTGTTGGCAAATGTTAAAAAAAATCTCAACATTAAAACAATGTTTGGTAAGACATCTTCAAGTTTGGACTCAATAATATATTTTAAAAAACCCAGAGAGAGCCGGACCTAATGAGTTCTCTTCTACAGACTGGTTCTGTTGCAGCTACGAAAGCTTGTAGACGTTCACACTCAAGTTGGAATTCTTTGTTAATGTCTTGAGGAGCTTGATCCAAGTTAAGTTCGTCCATGCTCAATATCACTTCAGGCCTTAAAAAGCATATTTTTGCGCTAGAATCTGCAACTGTTGGAATCTTTCTCGAAGTGCAGCAGTTACTCTGTCTATTGAAGAAAACATTGTTCACCTCAAGTCATCTTCGTACGATAACTGAACATCTTTACTTCCGTCGCCAAATATATGCTTCCTCCTGATTCGTCTTGGGGGTTCAAAAGAAATTTAAAGCTTTTCACATAAACTTTTAGCATATATTAAAGCGTCATCCACGAATTCCTCTCGTTTTGCTTCTAATACGGTCTGTAAAGCACGTATTTTTGAGCACATTTATGGATATTTAGTCCCTCTGCAAATAATTTTGAGGCTCATTTACTTCACACAGTACCGGTTGCCAGAAGCCTAAGTAACATAAAAACGAATGCGATTGCATAGCGACTTATAAACTTACTGCATCTGTGCGTGTATTAAAGCTTTTACTCGTTTCCGTCAGTTTTTCCAGTTCAGTTGAAGTTTCTTTGTAATGGTGCCGAATATAACTTACAGCATCACCTCGTGTGTCTTGAATCCTCTTCAAACATTTTCCAGTGGATTCAAGAACTTCCCATCGGTGCGTTGACGTAGAAAAAAAAAAGTAGCAGCGTTCCAGCGTACCAAAGAAAGTCACCGAATTTACCTCCACTGAAGCTGCACGCACGCAAACTAGGTTTAGCGATTGGTTTGAGCAAGGAACAAATTCGGCATTAGGATTTATATCTTTTATTCTCTGTTGCACACCTGTGTGGCATCCAGCCATCGTGGCAGCATTATCGTAAGCTTGCTCTCTACAGTTCATAATGTCGAGTCCCCTCTTTGGTTAGCTGATGCCGGACATTTTATGGGTGTCCGGAATATCCGTAGTGACCCCAGTCCGAGATGGGGAGAAAGTTACAGGAGATGGTATAAACATATCAAGTTTCATGATTTAACATATACTGCGGTCTCGAACCTTTCAAGGTTCAACATAAAAGTAAACTGACATTTAACGTACACAGTAGAAAATAAGAAACATCAAATGAAATACCAGAATTACAATACTAAACACTGATATATAACTGGAAATTACAAAAGAGTTAAATCACAAAAATACACATTTAACGATAAATTCTGTCGGTAAGCCAATCAAATAGTTAAATGTGCATGTAAATACGAGTTTTTTTTCCCAAGAGATATTTATAAATTTGAAAGGAAAACAATAACTCTTTTTAGCAGACATAATTTTTTACTGTATATAACAGCAGAATTTTGAAGAACTGCAATTTGCCGAACGCTGCTTTAAGCGAAATATTCTGTTTTTTGTGTGTGCACATTTGTTGCCCTTAACGTAGTAATTAATGTTTCTGATTTCCCGGTTTTTCCCCCCTTCCCGGAAATACATCAAAATTTCAAAAAATTTAAAAACAAGTTCTTTTTAAATAATATCAATAATTATATAAAATAAGGGAAATACCGTTTTTTTCTTCAATTTTCTATTTAGCTTCGACTCATAAATTTTCAGATTAAAACGTTTGTATTTGTATTAAAAATTAAAAATATGTCATGAAACAATTAATAAAACTGAAAACGGTTTAAAATAATAAATAGTGTATCAAAGGTATTTTCATCCATGCTCCCTGCAAAATTAGTATAATTTTGTGAGGCAGACAGAAATTATAAATTCTACCTTTGAACTCCAATAAAATCTCTCAAATTATTTAAATTTTCAAATATAGTTAATAACAAAATCTGTAGAGAAAGAAGTATTTCGAAGGAATAAATAACTATTCTGAAGAAAGAAATTATTACTAATTCGAATACAAAAGAGAGAATACTTAGTTCATTATAAATAAATATATGTCACACTATCTTTATTTTGTAGATGCTGTTACCACCTTGATTTTTTTTATTGTCAACTTTATACATAGAGTACATAGAGGAAAAAAAATCTTTCCCCAAATTAAAACTTATAATTTTTTAATGAAATTGATTTCTTTAGGACTAAAGGCAAAAATTGTTAACGACATAGAAAAAATGTTACAATTAAAAATCTCTAAAAAAAAAAAAAATCTCATTTCAAATTAATGTTCCTTTATTGACTCACATGAATTTGAAATTTAATCAGTCGTAGATGAATCAATTATTGCTTTAATGTTGCTACTAAGAGATGAATATTAATATAGTATATAAATACTTGGGGTTATTTATATGCTACTGAAGTAACAATTACGTACTTTAAAAATGTTAATTATTATATTTAAAAGATTTTATTTGTATAACCGATTTCTTGTTTATAGAATTGATGTATTAATGTTACATAAATATAAATAAATATTAATGTAAGAATCTCACACAAAAGTGTTTGGTTAAGAAAAATAATGATTAAAAAAAAGTTGCGAGATTGCTTGAAAATTATCTCCCCAAAGCAGTTTTGTGGTGGTTCATTCCCTTCTTCAAATTACAAATTCAGTTAAATAGCTCATAATAAAGACAAGTATCCGATTTTTTTTAAAAAAAATTAAATAAATAGTTTTAAGCATTAATACTTACGTTATTCACATAAATCAAGATCTCGGAACTTTGATCAGATTGGTCGTGCTGGTTGGTTACGAACTGCGATTTCTGTAAAAACTGAATATTTTTAGTTCACGAAGTGATGTTCGATAGACAGGAACTGATTTGACCAAAAAGTTTCAAGGTTTTACTCTTACCCACGACAAGCTAAAAAAATTCTCGACTCTTCGTGGGTGTTACTTTTCTCTTATTACACGCTTACCCAACTGCTGGGGTAATGAAAATTCCTCTATTTGGGTCGTTCGGGAAGAACGATCACAAATTGCCTCAGTAGGGTCAGCTAAAATTTAAAGCCGAGGTTGAAATCCCTAGTCCAGTAAAAATAGCCTTCTTGGTGGATTATTTAAGCCCTGTGTCATTCCAGGGAATACAAAAAGTACTGAAATCCGACGATTTCCCGGGATCCCCTTTATATCAGTGCAGTGAAAATCTTATTAAGATAAGCATATCTACTTGTATCCCGAGGTTGGGTGCCTATCAGGGGCGTAGCTACCACCGTATCAATGATACGGGGCCTCCAAGCTACAGGGGCTCCAACACGTAAAACTACAGTCCAACTCTAACAGGGCTCTTATACGTGAAATGGGGCCCCGTAGGAATTTTGATACAGGGCCCACTCAGAACTAGCTATGCCAGTGGTGCCCATACACTTGCAAAGTCAAATCGCCACGTAATACAATTTTTATTTTTTAAGAGATATAATCATTGCAAATTTAACTAGCAATGATTTTTTTCAATTCAATCCAAAACAAATAATTATGTTCCACGTTTCCAAAGTGTAAATAATAATATTTTAGAAAATAATTTCATCGAAATTTTTTCGTATATAAAAAAAGTATTTTTCAAATTCGGTCCAAATGCCGCCTCGGACATGGATCCGGTTTGTCAGGCCCTAAAGCCGCCCCTGGAGCATACATTTGTGCGAAACACCAAGTCGTAAAAATTTTATGACTTTTGGCTTCTATGACTTCACCCCGCTCCATCCTGTCGCATCAGCACGGATCCACTTGGCTTGTGTCAGTGCGAGAGTGATTTGGAATTAGAAATATTTTTTGAATTTAAATATCGCGGTGCTTGCCGCTGCCCTTTTTCGTATGCCTCCCGGGGCCATGCCCCCCGCCCCCGTCGCTGGTATTAGGTAATACGCTGCATTTTACTTGTAAAATGCTGCAGTAGGAGAAGCATTCTTACCGAGTTTCTTTTATCGACAAGTAATAATATTTTACAGCCCCCATACATTTTTGTTATCGTTCAAAAGAACTAATTCATTGTTCAATGGGAATACGTTTTTGTGTGCAATGTTCAAAAAGCCTTTTCATGATTATTTTTTTACGGATATCCTAATATTGTACAAGCTTCCAGATTCAAATTCACCAAAAATATTTCTTTTTTATTGGTTGCAAAAAGCTTTTTTTAATACAAAATTATATATTAAATTATCCGGAAAACCAGAACAAAATATATGAAAATAAATGCCTTTTATTGTGTTTACAAATCTACCCACAAAAGGAAATGTGTTTCACTTATTGTATTTTCCCACTACCACTGAGTGAGTGAGAGAAGATTAACGTCGCACTGTTCAGCTACCCGAGGGCTTTCGGCGATGGACCTCGTCATTTTAAACCATGGTCAAGTGACGAGGACGACACCTGATATGGCATCACCTTCTCCTAACTACCACACCAACGGGAGGACGTTTGAGCTTTCGGCAGATTTAACGTGCATCGCGCCCCTACATGGTGGGTCTTTAGTGATACTAGGATCGAACTCATGACACGCCAGCCATGATCCGATACCTTTACCACTAGGCTACCCCGGCCTACTACCACTGAAGTAACTGATTGTGTATTTATTAGATAGACAGGAAGGATTGTTCTTAATAAATAAAATTTTTCAAGATTATTATCATAGATAAATTTTCTGTTGAATTGGTATGCGGAATTAATTCACTCTCTATGTTACAAATGTATCAGTACCACCAGAATTTTTTGAAACTTCCAGTTGTGAAAAATACAAAAACATTCGAAATGTCCTTCGTTAAAATAATTTCTTCCTTCATTAAAGGAACCACGTTTCTTCTCTCATTTACTCAAGAGAAAGAAAAGATAATTTTGGAAAAATAACATTCTATTGAATTACAGCCCATTATTAAAGAGAAGTAGGAGTGTGTAAAATAATTATCGTTACATTTGCTTGAATATTTACTCAACTACCGTTCATTTTATTTTTCATATCCAAATGCATTGATTTTATGAAATGGTTTATTTTTCTAGGTAATGCATAGAGTATATTTGTAGCCAGCGTTTGCTTTCAAATCCAATTCCATTATAATAAGCAAAATTCTCCATAAAAAAACTCCAAACCATTGCATTCTTTGATGTCAAAGGGGATTCACGTTCCTTCACTCTCTCTCTCTATATATATATCCTTCACTTCGCTTCTGTTCCATACAGAAAGCTTGATCTCATGTTATTGTATATTAGAGTATACAAGTTAGTTTGGGTATATTTTACTACTACTTGTAGTTATTAAAATGTTCGAAATGTTTCCTCAGGTGAATGACGAAAAAGAGGAAGAAGCTGCCGAAACTTCCCGATTCGCTTGGATTCGTCCCTCGAACTGCAACCCTCGCAATCTTTCTCCAAAAGAACTTTCTTTCAAAATCGAGAATATTGCCAAAATTGTATTTCCCACTCTCTTCGCTGTCTTTGTCATTTTTTATTTCATTATATTTGCGGGTATAATGCCTCATAATAAAGACAACTGGATCATTCAACCCAGTACCAATACTCAAGGAGCCATGACCGTCCTTTAAACATTGATTAAAAATAACATTGAATAAAAGTTCAATGTTTTGATTTCGTAAAAAAAGGTTATATTTTCATTTTTTTTCAAATTTACATTTCAAATTACTATGACCCGATTTAAGTGAATTCCGTGCACACATTTAAAAAAATAATCGTTTAATATCGGAGCATTTTTGAACTAAATTTTTCAAATTTTAATGACTCTGAAAAATACATTGTATTCTATTTTTATTCTAAACTTAAATTTCTAAGAATCTTCTCATAAAAGTATACTTTTCTTGAATATTATATTCTACCAACATTGTTCAAATGCATGGCATAAAGTATCCCAAGCAGTTATATAAATTCTTTTTAATGTTAAACATTTTTTACAAAAATGTTTCATCAATTCTTAGAGAATTTGATTTGTATCTTTTAATGCTATGAATAAAATGTATTTTTTTTTGAAATTTGTGAATCATATGCTTTTAACTATACATACCACACACATCCTAAAATATATCTATAATAACAGTTAGAGATTTAAAATGAGAAAATAAATACCTGAATATTTTTTGAAATAACACAAAACTAAACGATTGTTCGACAATAATAATACTGAACAATACAATTGGATTCCTTTTTTGAGAGTTCAGACATTCATCACCATTGAACATTTTTAATTCGGATTTCACAATTCTTCTCACCAAATATTTAATCATCTAAAATCATTTTTGAATTATAAACTTCATATTTTTCTTAAACATGTCATTTTTACCACAAGTTACTGTGCATCGTACATTGCACATATTACTTAACCATATATAATTCAAAAAATTTGTGCACAACAAACATTCTGTGAGTGATTTACCCCTGAAGTTGCTCCTTGCCTACCTAAGAGTGTGGGAGAATTAAAAGCAAAACCAGAAATTTCTATTATAACCAATATTTATTTTACTCAACACACTAATTAGCACACTAAACAACAGATTAGCCTTTAAGTGAATGTACTAGGAGTGATAGGGAGAAAGCAATAAACCTTAAGCGAACAAGGGCAAGTAACTAATTTAATTTAACCTAATCTATCGTTGATTACAAATCCCCAATCCACTAATTTAATACAGTGGCAAACACCGCTCTTAAACTTAAGCTGCGAAAATCAACTTTATTCTCTCTCACCATCGTGGAGACTTTAACAGCTTCTCAGCTCCTTTTCCTTATAATTAAAAAACTCTGACTTTATGTAGTCCAACTAATCAACATATCAGGGTTTCTTCTTGAAAGGGATGGCTGTGAATTAAACGCGAATTCTAGCCCAAAAATTCCCCAAGAGGATTAGTGAGAAGATTGTGTAAAAATCCGTCACAATTTTACTACTAATAAATATTTTGTGTTATAATCAGAATAATAAAATTATGAATTTAAAAATATAAGTGTAAGAAAAAGAAAATCTTTATATTTTTCAGAAGATTTCTACATATCAGTCACTAATTGTTAAATATCATTCGTAAGCATCAGATTTATCAAAATATATTTTTATGCTCATTTTAAGCTATAAAATGTAGTTTTCTTAAGAACTTTTTACACTCTTGGATTAATCTAAATTAATTATCAAATAAGAGAAAGATTAGGTTTAATATAATTTAAATAAAATTATTATTGCTGGACAAAAATAAGTAAATAAATTACAAGCAAAATAAGTGTTAAAAAATTGAATTTTCCTTTGAAGAATAACCGTTCTTTCTTCTCCAGTGCATTAACAAAACATTTTTTTTTCTTTTAGAAAAGGAGAAAAAATTGCCTCTATTAAAATTAGCATAAATAGATCAGATGATTTTGCATAGCAAAAATTAGAGAGAATATGCATACACCGAAATGTATATTTTGTCTAGAGGTTAAAGTATATATTTCGTGAGGAAAGGGTACATACGGATTGAAATACAAATTTTGTCTGGAGAAAAGGCACATTGAAATGTACATTTTGACTGGAGAGAATGCATACTGTTACGAGATTGATGGTCTTTCAAATGCAGGAAAGATTCACGGAAAATAGAGTTCTAATTTATTCTGTAACTCTCTAATAATTATAGCAGATTTTCGTCTAATAAAAAACGAATAACGTACATATATAAATCTACAATAGCAACATTAAAAAATCACACAAATATTGCAATTCAAATCCTTAATTACAACTTAGAGTAAGCCAAATGTAATTAAGCCACTGTTAAAAGCTGGATTCTCTGCATCGTCCTTTTATAGGTTGGATAGAATCATTTAAGAACTTGTAAAATTTTGAGTCAAATAATTATCCTTCTGAAATTTTACAGAGGCATCTGCTTTTGTCATCCAATTTGTCGCCGTCATCAAAATCACTTGATATCAGTAAAAAGTATTCTCGCTTGTTCGATCTTTCCGGTCATTTCGAAAGAGAACTTTTCGAAACAATGTCCATTGAAATCAAATTTTGTCAGGCGAGAAGAAATATTGTGTCTGCTGTAGAACTACATAAAGTAATTTGAGAGTGGCTTTTTGATATTTTATTATAAAATTAGCAATTCATAGTAAAAGACATTTGACGGAAGAACTGTATATTCTGGCGTATAACATGCATTTAGAACAGAAAAATAAATCGAAATGTACGGGTACGCTTTGTACGCCGGATTTGAAAATGATAGCTTTAAAAATAAAGATGAGTATGAAAAAAATAGATTTCTTCATATCTACCTATAAATATTGTTAATTTAAAAGAAATGACGAAAACTTTTATTATATGATAGCATGAAGTCCTATTTTTTTTCTCCGTTATTTATTCACCGAATATTCTCTGTTTCATCTTTTTACCAGCACTGTTACTCTTCCGTTCCATCTCGATTATTAGACACTTTTTGAAATGACTTATTAATTATGTGATTTTAATTTCATGTTTTGATTCTTCACTCACACCTTGTATCCAAAAGATAAGAACATTCCGCATATACATTTCAGGTAAAAAAACGTGTGTGTGTTATACAGCAAATATACCTAAGAATATTAGAAATTGTAGTTTGAAAATATAGGTTAGCCCTCTACACCGGTGAACGGTCTATGAAAATGTGCGGGATACGCCGGAATATATGTCTAATAAATCTCAATCTTAATAAAAATTTCCTAGAATCCAACTATGAGCGCAAGTCTCTCTCACACACAAAGTGTGCGAGTAAAATCTCTGTTCTGAAGTTGTTAGCATTCAAAAACTTACTTCAACTCATCCAATTCACCCGCTATTTTGAATATATAAAGCTTAGTCCCTGTTTTTTTTTTATGCAAGTGTAAATTTCAGTTATTCACAAGCTTCATTCTATATCTATCAATTTTATAATAAATGGATATCGATAAGTAACATTTACGCCATTACATTCTATTCAGTTTTCAAATTAAACAAAAAATGTTTTTCAAGGTATGGGATGGATTAATTTGATTTTGGCTGCCCTTTCTGTAAATCATTCAGCAGTAAAAAAGTAGTTTGCAAAATTTTGAATGGAAATTTTAGTTTTGAGGAGATCTACGTCCAAAAAAACAGTAAAAAACAAACTGTGAAGGGTTGAAATTCCCTGTAAAATTCAAGAAGAGCTTACAGAACTGATAAGAATTATTCATTTCTTCGATTGCATGCAATGGGAAAGATACAGAAGGAAAGGAAGTTGGTTCTTCATAAACTGAAAAAAAATGTAAAAACCAAATTGACATCTGCAAAATCTGCTTTGACATCTGCTTTCTGAAAACAAAAGATAGATTTTTTTTGACCAAATCATTACTGGTGATGAAAAGTGGATTTTGTATGACAGTCTTAAGCACATAAAAGCGTGGCTTATTCCATCAGCATCACAGTTGCATTAAGTCATAAAAGTGTTACTGTGAGTCTGATGGGCTTGGAAAGGAATAATTTATTACGAACTTCTGCAAACTCTTGCAGCCGAACTTTACACTGAAATCTGACTGATGATTAAGGTGAGTGATGTTCAAAAGAAAAAAAGGATATTGACGGGTTACAGAAGTTGGAAAATGAAACGGTGGCGTAACAACGCTCACCCTCATGCAATAAAATGAGCTTTCCTTTCCCTTGGGCTTGGAAGCATATTCTCCAGAATTGAACCCTTCTGATTAAGACTTATTCATATCGATGTCTTTATATTTGAACAAACGATCTGGAGGAGTGAAAATGGCTCTATGGGATGATTTTGCATCGCAACCACCCAGTTTCTATATCACAAAGGCATTCATCATCTACCCAATAAATGTCAAAAGACTATAGATAGTAATAAAGAATATTTCGATTAATAATCTTTGTAACAAGTACCTTTTTAGTAAAGTTGAGCTTAAAACAAATTGAGTTTCTACTTGGGATGGTATATTTAAATCTATCTATCTATCTATCTATCTATCTATCTATCTATCTATATATATATATTACATACAAATAGACAGACAGAGAGAGAAAAAATGTTTTTTTTATAGTAAGAACAAGAAAAATTAAAAATCTAAGAACACACCAACAGGAAGTATGCTTATAATATCCAGAATATCAAAGTTCAGAATTATAGAAATCAAGAAATCATGCTCTTATTATATAATAACCTCAAATATATAAAAAAATCAATATAAAACTTAATGTAAAATATTTTACACCAAGTGAAACCAAGTGAAACCACGTGATATCGCCATGGGCGATAAGTGAATCAACATTGGCGACTTATCCACAAGGCCGCACACACGACCCCAAATAATCATCAAGTTTTGTTTGCTGATAAAACAAATAGTATCATTTCAACTTTTAAAGGGTTGTTATTCGTGTTTAAAAAATAAAACGTGAGCTTCATAGAAGATAAAGAATAAAATTTACCGACGAATAACAGGTAATAGCGAATCCTTTTTCAATTACAACTCTCTCCGTGAAAAAGAAGAAATCGATTATTTTTCTCCGAGGTTTCAATTCCTTCTATAATTGTTTCAATAGAACACATTTTTTAAAAAGAGAAGTCGATAAAAATTCATTTTATGATATCATTCTGATTCTATAGAACTTGTTACACCTTTTCTGCTCATTTGGGAAAGCAAATCGAATCATATAAAATAAACATTTTGCTTCACTCTAAAGGTATTTCAATAGGCTTCGTGTTTTTAACCGGAAACATTAAATATGTATAAAATTCTGAATCGCACAGAAGAGAAAAATTGATATTGAGATATTAATTTATAATCTAATTGAAATGAAATCCTTTTTCTTACACGATCCGTGTGATACTCATTATTGCTTTTCTAATATTCATTTGTAAAAAATATTTCTATTTAGTTTTTTTTTCTGTATTTTCTATTCATAATTGAATATAATTTGTATTTGTTTGAAATGTGTGTGTCTATTGTCTTGCGAAGGACAAAAGTCTGGTTTCGAAATTCTTCTTTAAAGTCTTTCGATCTGCATCAAATGATATTTTGTGATGTGTGAGAAAACCTAATAAAAAACGTTTCTTTATTAAAGAAATGTTTTAGACTGAGAACTCTACAGAGTTAGAAATATGTATTATTTGTTAAATAAATGATAAACTGTATTACAATAAATCCATTCGATTTCTATTCTTGCCCTTTATTTGATATCATTCAAAGGAATCAAATCATTTAACAATTCGCCGTTAACTGAAGAGCAACCTGTATTTTTGAAATCCTGAGCAAACTCATAACTTAATTGGTTTTTCTTTGTAATCAGTTCTTGCGTTTTTCTGTCTTATTTTTTGTGCTTATTTTCAATACAACAGGATTGGATTGGATTTTTATTGACTTTGAAGCTGCACGAAGGCTTTGGGTGACATAATCTCTGTCACGAATGTGTCTGACAACCCACACCCCACCAACATGAGGACTTTGAACCTCAACAGATTTAATGGGCTCCTCTACATGGAGGTAGCATTAAGAATCAAAGTACGCCGGCTAGGGATTTGGGTGACTAGGATCTCCCGGTGGCCATACTTCTATGCAACAGGAAGAAGGGAGAACTTTTCTTCCTTTTGTTGTGGGTCATCATTTTTTGACGAGGTAGTTCTAAAATCCTACTAAGTCAAATCCAACAGACGTACGTTAATTAAGTTTTCTGTAATTTCTTTTGAAAATTGAATCACGTTTCTGGCCTTTTAGAAGGACGTGAATTTTCGAATTCATTGACTGCATTCAGGTTCAAATATTCTTGACAAGCTTTTAAAAATCATACGTAAAAATCACAGTTCTATTCAATCAAAACTCAGATTTATTAAATAATATGAGACGAAATTTCTATAATATCGAAATTTTGACTTTTACTTAAAATACATTTCAATAATTTTTATATAGGAGTTCCTTACACTTTGAAGAGCTGTTTTAAAATTTAAAAAAATACTTATTTTTCTTCAGTTACTCATTCGGTACTCACAATATATGTTATTCCAAAAAGTGTTTTTGTACAAAAGTTGGTTTTATTTGAATAGAATCCAATGCCAAAATATCTCTTGTTTCAAACCACAATTATTTAGAGAAAGAAAATTTGTTTTTCTTTGGTTGCATAATTATTATGATCTCCCGAGAATAATATTTGGTTATCCAAACAAATTGTTTAAATTCTCTTGAATTATACTCTGACGTTTCTCTTTTTTCAAAGCAAACACGATAGTATTTGCATTAAAAATAACTTTTTAGCCTAGAAAGTTGTTTTTTAATAAATCTAATAATCCTTTTAGAAGAAACCACGAAACCAAATAGTGTTAAGTAAGATTATGAACCCTATTTTAAGGTTTATCCATTTAAATGTTATTGATTTAGATCAGCTGGAAAAATACGGATACAAAAGGATTATTTTATTCACGGAATCGTGATTTTTTTTTTGCATCTTTTTTTTTTATCTATTGTTTCAATTTGACTTTTGATCATTGGATATTTCAAGAAAGATCTACCATATATACACTGCTGGCCACCATAAATGCAACACCAAGAAAGACAAGACATAGCACAACAAAATTTATTTTGTAGATAACATGTTGACCAAGTATCAAATGATTAAATTTATAGACTTCTGTGAAGTGTGGCTCCTGCCAGAATCAGTAGCCACAGTAGCCGCCATTGTTGGAGATCACCGCTGCCACACGCCTCGGCATTGATTCAAAGAGACTTTGGATGTGTTCCTGGGGTACAGCAGACCAAGCAACTTCCACACATTGCCAAAGTTGATCTGGTGTGGCAGCTGGGGGTGTAATCTGGGTCAATCGTTGAACAACCATGGACCACATGTTTTCTATCGGCGAAAGATCCGGAGAGCGAGGCGGCCAGGGAAGCAATTCAATCTGGTGTTTGACGAAGAACCTTTGGACAATGCCTGCCACGTGTGGTCGCGTATTATCCTGTTGAAATATGGCTGTGGCCAAGCCCTGAAGGTAAGGAAGGACAACTGGCTCCAACACCTCGGAGATGTAGTGCTGGCTGTTTACAGTACCAGCAATGCGTACTAGAGGAGTGCGAGAGTGATATCCAATACCACCCCATACCATAATACTCGGTGCAGAACCAGTGTGGCGGTGCATAACGCAGCAGTTCAGCATCCTCTCTCCACGGTATCTCCAGACTGGAATCTGACCATCGTGGTGTTGCAGACAGATGCGTGACTCGTGAGTAAAGACAACTTCATTCCATTCCGCCGCCCACATCTTTCTTTCATTGCACCATAGGCGGCGGAGACGTCTGGGGCTCCACGTCAAGGGTAGACCAAGCAATGGACGTCTTGCGGACAGACCACTCTGCTGTAAACGCCGTCGAATGGTACGCGGAGACACTGAATGATGCTTTACAGACTCAGTGTGCTGTGCTATGGTTCGTAATGTGACTGAGCGATTCGTCACTGCCATGCGCACAATTTGCCTATCCTCACGTAAAATGGTATATTGAGGAGGATGCGATCGACCACGTCGGTCCGTCGTACCCTCCTGCATCCAACGGTCACATAACCGCATTACAGTTATTTGGTTTCGTCCAACACGACTACCGATTTCCCTGAAAGATAATTCACAATCTCGGTAGGCCACTATCCTTACTCTGTCGAACTCGGATACTTGATCAAAAGCTGATCGCTGTTTTCTTCGAGACATAACTGATCGTTTTTTGAAAAAATCACAAGAAAAATACAATTTTTCGAACTTGAAATCATCGAAATCTCCAAGCCTTAAATAGCGCTTTGAGTGGCGCCACAGGCGCGCGTGATGTGTGCTTGAGCTGAAATTCTAATCATTTGCATATCTCACCTCCGCTAATGCAAGTTGTAAATTTCATGTTATTTGCATGCTTCTTTCAAGGTGTTGCATTTACGGTTGCCAGCAGTGTATTTATACTTTTGGAATCTTTATCCTTTCCATCTCCACCCACGGCACAAATAAGAGAAAAACAAAGAGCGGGAAACATTGCTCAAGGACTTAATGAGGAAATCATTAACTACCACCTAAGAAGATTCAACTCTTCTTTTTGTGCAGATGAAAACATCAGAAATCACGATTCAAGACTTTTCTCAGCTTTCGATCGGCATCAGTTTGAGTTTTTGTTTCAATCCAAGCTCTCCTGCAAGGCAAGTCATTTCCAAGATTTTTGTATAGTCTCCGCATATCCCAAATTAACTTTCATTTTTAATTTTACGGTTACGTCATTCTTAAAACTGGTTGATAGTCATAATGTAACATAATTAGTGGTAAAAATATAATGAGAGAAACAATTTTGTCAAATATTTTTTAGTATAAAAGTTCAATATTAAACGAGTGCTAAATACCTTGTGACGTCTCTCGCGTCCTTCTTCTAACATAACTCCTAAGTTCTTTGACGGCCACGATTAATGGCAAAACTTTTCCAACCCAATACCAAGAAGAGAAACGGATCGAATATGCAAATGAGATATACTTTAAAAGGATAGAAGCTTTGATGAGATATAACGGCAAGCCTAGAGATAACTTAGTGTGGAATCGTTCGGAACAAGTGTTAGACGTCCTACAGTTCAGGAAGAAGGATACGCTCATCTCAATAGAATATAATAAGGATTAAGAAAGCCTGAGTCTTCTCACCTACAATTATAACATAATAGGAATTATTTCTACCTAGGAAGGAAGGTGACTCTACAAAAAGGTAATATTTTGTATAGGAAGTTAGATCAGACAGTTGAATTATTATAATTAAGATAAATGATCTAGTTGCGCGATCTGACTTGAATATAAGGTTTAATTGGGTGTTAACTCTCACTTTAAGAAAGTTGTTAATTAGAATTAAGTAATTTAATTTATTCTTAATAAAAGTTGTGTTAAGAATTACATAATGTCTCATCATTTAGATAATCCCACACCTCTAGCTTACGCGGATCCTACTAGACATAGTCATCACAGGAGGGCTATGTCGCAACCTCATTTTCGAATATTTTGTGCTTTTTCTGTTTTAATCTTCTAAAATAAGAAATTCCATTTTAAAAATAGAAAATATTTTTAATAAGTTCCTTTTTAAAAAAAATGAAATTTTCTAAATTATTTAAAATTGCTAAAACAGATCTAATTATGAAAGATAAGATAAATTCTAATTCTTATGGATATCGAAAATAAATAGTAATTCTGATTAAAAAAAATAAATTTTAGAAATAACTAAAATTGCGTATCATTTTGTATAATTATTTTCATGTATTTATTTAATAAATTCCCTACAATTTATAAATGTTAAATGTTAATATATGTTTATAATGTTAACTGAAAATTGTTTTAATAATCGAGACCCATTTTATTAAATTATTTACCTATTCCAGTGGACGTATCCAAACAATTATTTATGAATTTCCAATACCTGTAACAAAATTATTAAGAGAATAGATAAAAAAGAAGCAAATCATAAATTATTTGATTTCAAAATTTTTTGTTAAGATTTCACGACTAGAAATTATTTTAACGTGCTCATTAAAACAATTTATAAAGTGCATGGGGCGAAATAAACTCTAAAGCATTTTTACATACAATTTTAGATTTGGAATGATAAGTGCCATGATTTCAAATTATTAATTATTTTTTTGTTACAAAAGTAAAGCTCAACTGAAAAAAAAATTAACACGAAGGAAGAATTCTATACAAATTTCAAACATCTATCTTTCATTTTCTCACTTGTCTGTTCTGTGGTGGTCAAGTGGTCATAGTCATGAACATGTGGCCCGAGTTCTAATGCTCCTGAAGAACCCCGTGTAGAGAGGCTGAGTTAGGGGGAGTTAAGGGAGTGGGATGTCATTTGACAAAATTATGAGATCCGTCGCCAGTAGTTAACACTTTATTGTAGAGTTAAAACACTTCTCATCTACACTATTGAATAGAGTTAAAGGATATAGGGTTTGTAGAAGAATCTTGCGGCTGGGGAATTATTTAGATGATTGATACATGATCGACAGTCATGCTTTACTATATCCCTTTAAGACTCGAATTATTTTTATCTTCATATATTAAATTCTTCTGGTTATTAATACTATATGGATCCCAATGACATTGGGAAAATAATAAAAAAATTCACAGTCCCCTCTTGGAACGTAGACGATAACCGCATGATCGTGCGGGTTGGGCGTTATCTGTAAAACAGGTCACCTATGAAATTTTACGAGTTATGCATTTTTTGCTCTAAGTTGATAGAAGAAACAATATTAATTGAACTAAAATTGTTTCAAATAAGGAAATTATTGATGTATAACTAACTCTTTTATTAATTCATTATTTATTTACTGTAAAAATCTTATGTTTTGTTTTTGACTAGTATAAACACAACCATTGCATTTTTCACAATATGTTTTTGAACTGCTTTCGTAGTTTTCAAATCTGCACTTGCGAGGCCTTGAAATGTCATAAACACATCAAAAATGGTTATACATGTCAAGCCTTTTATTCTGGAATGGCCAGAATAAAAGCCATGACATGTATAGCAGATGGATAATAACGCAGTGGAATTACAACACTGTTATCTTCACCATCAGTTAAAATACTTTTGTTAGTAGGTGAAGAGGCTGATAATGCTTCAAATATCTCTAACTTAAATTTTAAGCGATCCCTTTTGATTTTTAGAGGAATTTTATTTGTTATTCCATCTTGTTTGCACATCAAATAAAATTGTAACAAAAATTTGCAAAAACTAAATCGATGTAACGAATGTGTTCAAGAGACTTTTATGGTAAAGAATGATCTAAAATTGTCTTTCCATTACAAATATTCCCATGTGTTTTTTCATCGCTCTCATATGAACTTGAATCTCCTCCCAGTATACGCGATTCATACGTTTTGTTCGCAGCATTGTCATCATCCGAAAGATCACTAAGTTCTGATATAAGTTCAATCTGATTTATTCATCAATTGAAAAATTTCTTCTGTGAGAATTCTTCTTCTTTTAGACACCTGAAAAAGTTTTTGATTAAAAGGTAACACAGTATTCCATGAAAAAATAGTAAAACGTATGAAAATTTTTTTTATTATTTAATAAATATATATATGAAAACCACACCATACTAACTACCACCGGAAAACCCAGTTTTGGTTTTTTTTCGGGGGGGGGGGAGGAGATATAGATGCAAATATCAAATATCTGTGGAGAGGATAAAAATGCCATACTCCTCAACAAATGTATGAAAAAGAAAATTAATTGCAAAAAAGAGAGAGAGAGAGAGAGAGAGAGAGAAAAGGGACTGATCTATGGCAACCCCCAAGAAAATTTGGTATTAATTATATAACTATATATATTTCATCTTTATGTAGGCTTTCATCAAAATTATTGAAACAGAAAAGAAAATTCGCATGGTAAGTACTTACTTTTACAACTGCCGTGACTCAAGTCTCGATCGTGCGGGTAACGAAATTCCGAGTCCTACAAGCCACATTAATAGAGTATAGTTATTATTTTTTTATTTTACAATTATTTATACATTAATACAAAAATTTGTATCCAAGCAATTAGAAATACATTTATAATTACCTTTTTACGACAGATAAAAAGAAAACGTGTTTTTGTTGTATTTGAAAACAAAGCTAGATTTGTGCCAGAGCTGAAAGTAAAACAAGGACCACAACCATCGTCTATTGATAAAAAGTAACACTTTACACTTTCTGCAAACAGGCTCAATCGTTAGATTCGCGATTTTCTTACATATGGTTATTGCAGAAACAAAAACGTATAAGAATATCTAACCCGCACGATCGTGCTGGTTGGGTCTTAAAGGGATATAAGAAAAAAATGACACATGTTTAACAGGGGAAAAAAACCATTTAATTGAGCATTTGAGTACAAAAAGGAAAAGATGCACACACAATTTGTCCTTATGAGAAAAAACGAAGAAAAAAAGGTTTTTCACTGGGAAAAAAAATCCTTTTTAGTAGGTTTCCCTGGGGAAAAAATTCCTTTTAGTAGGTTTCTCTGGGGAAAAAATCCTTTTTAGTAGGTTTCCCTGGCAACGTTGAACACCTTTGAGACATGAAATCAGTGAGTATATTAATGAGGATATTATGTCCCCAGAAGAGACATTTCCAGTTCTTAGAGAGTTTGTGGGGTTAATAGGCGGCCAGAAACTCATCTGCCTAGAATGTTCCAAACATGCTCTATTGGGTTCATATTCGGTAAACATGTAGGCCATGCCATTCGCGTGATTCCTTTCTCGAAAAGGAAATCATCCATTAAATTAGCCCGATGTGTCCTGTAATTGTCGTCCGTTAACCTGATGTCATATCCAATTGCTACAGCGTAAGGCATTGCTACAGATTTGATGATCTCATCCTTATATCGGCTACCGGTCAGAACTCCATTTAGTAGGATACGGAGATTGGTGTGTCCACTAATGGAGATGACAGAATAGACCATCACCCCCCCCCAACCAAATCTGACCCTTTCGTGCACAAATGCAGGATTGAGACTTGCTCCTTCCAGATGAAGGTACGCCTAATATGAGGATGAACAGGAAAATGGGAGTCAGAGAAACGAATATTGCGCCATTCATTTCTCTTCCAGTTCACAATCCCATTTCCTGCCATCGCAACATAACACATAACATAACATGTTAACATAACACATAACATTGGTCGGTGGGCATAGGGGCCTACTACGTGAAACCAGTTTCAGACAGTTTGTTTCTAAATTGTAGAGCCACTAGCCGTTGAAGGTGTTGTTGAAGAAGAGTGGCATTCCTGTTTTGGTGTCTCCGAGACGTAAACGTCAAATATCGATCTTCTTTGAGTGGTGTTGCCAGTCTACGAACTTGCCCTGGTCTTTGGTCTGCATTTCCAGTCTCCAAAACACGTTTCAAGATCCTGGAAATCACACTTCGGGAAACTCCAATGAATTCTGCAACTTCGACTTGCGTTTGGCTTCCCTTTAGCCGACTATCAACAATCCAAGCTTCTCATTCGGTTAAAGGATTTCGTTGAGACATCGCACTTTTCGAAACAACGCACTTATTGAATGTCTGCTTTGTCTTTCATTAAATTGAAAGCCAAATTTAATTCGCTGCCGCTTAAGCATCCTTTTTGACATCAAACTCAAAATTTGCGTACTCCGAAGTTTGAAAATGAGAAAAATTAGCATATGTGATCTCTATTTCTTTTTTTTGCAAAAAAAAAAAAAAAAAAAAAATGTTTATACCGTTTTTTATGTAAGATTTACAATATACTTTAATTGTTTTGAGCAGTGTATTCCAAATGTTTCGGGGGTAAATGAAAAAAGAAACTTCTTGAACATCATGTAGACTTGAATTAAAATTTTTCGTTTTAAAAAATAGGTGGTTTTAAATATAACACTTTTTAAAGTTATCACAAATTATGCCGCCCAGCAAGTTGGGTGGATATGACCTTAGGCTTCTAGCCGAGTGGGCTCGGGTTCGAATTCCGAATAAGGCATGGATGTATCTTCGGGAAAAGAAGTCAGACTTTCATATGACATGTGAATTCCCGTCTCGAATGGAAATCAGCTCACTCCTTCTGTTATACGCTGGGATCATCGTTTGCAATAAAATGTCTATATTCTTCTGTGTTTGTATTGTATGTTTCTGTTCTTCCATCTCACGTCTTTCATATGTATCCCGGGATAAAACGCATGACAACAGAACAGAACATCACAAATTATGCTTAACCATATTTGCATTATAGCATTATTAACTCCATAAAACGAGAAAATTCATTGATTCATTTGTAGTATTAAATTTCTGGTTTATTGACCGGAAGAGCTCGAAAGTATAGTCACATGACATTTATCATAATTCCCATCCAGCTAACTGGAAAGGGTAATCTGTGTACATGTTTATAGACCCAGTGCTATTAATTTCTTGGACGTTTGGACAGAGATAAGATATACATTCTATAACAAAAAAAAAAAAAAAAAAAAAAACGATGCACCAAGAATGAGTGGTCCGATAGAGACAAAAATTGGTGGGTAGAAAGAGTATGTACAGAATAGAAAATGATTAAAATTTCAGAAAAATTGAAGGATTTATTTCAGAGTTACATGGTTACAAAGTAAAGTGCTCAATAAGGTGTTGACACACCTCTAGCCTGGATGCAAGCTGCCACAAGATCGATAAAGCACCCTATTGGTCTCTTGCGGTATTTCTTGCCAAATTTGCTCCAGTTGTCTGGACAGGTCACCAACATTCCTTGGTAGATGCAGTCGCCTTCCAATCATATCCTAGACATGCTCGATTGGAGAGAGTTCTGGCGACCTGGCTGGCTAAGAAGTGTTTGACAAGCTGTAAGACAGTTCATAGAAACACTACCGTATGTGATCTGGCATTATCTTGCTGAAATATAAGGCCAGGGTACTGCAAAAGGAAAGGTAGCAAAACAGTTCTCAGAATTTTGTTGAGATACCACTGTGCTGTAAGTGTGCCTCTAATGACAACTAAAGGGGTCCGGCAGTCAAAAGAAATGACACCCCAGACCATAACTCCAGGTTGAGGGCCTGTGTGGTGTGCAATAGTGAATGCAGATCGCACAATGCCCTGGGCGTCTCTAGACACGTCTTCGATTATCGTCAGGACACAGTTGGAAGCGGGATTCGTCGCTAAACACTATACGTCCCAGTCAGCATGCTTCCAATCTGATAGAGACAAGCACCACTATAATATGGCTCCAAAATGTACAGGCATGAGTGGAAGGTGTCGTTACGGTTGGTGCGAGCGTAAATTTCGCTCTATCAGCTGTCTGTGAATGGTCATGGTGGACACTCGTGTACGAGTTGCACGTCTGATGGTTGATAACGATGAATCAGGCACTGTGACAGCTAATCTGACAATCAATTTGTCCTCCCGATCTGATGTGGCCCTAAGTAGACTGCTACCATCATGACGCTGAAATCTGCCACTGTCCACCGATTCTTGCCAGCGTCTTCTAATGGCCGAATTGCTTCGACTTATATGATGAGTGATTCTCCGATTTGCCCTACCTGCCTTTTTCAATCCAATGATACGACCTCTTTCAAACTTTGACAGTTCCTCATAATAAGCTCGAATCCTGCGGCGAGGCATTTTTCAGTCGTTGAAAGGTATCCTAAATCACAATGCAACAGAAATTTTGACCATCAGATTGAGAATCGCTTCTTATAGACACCTGCTGAGTGCACAGTTCCGATGCGCTGTAGCTCCCGATATTCATTCATTGAGTACCAAATTTTTATCATTTGCTTGTTCGGTACAAATGTCTTTGCATACGAAATTTCATGGCAATAGGTCAACTCCTTCTTGGTGCGTCATTTTTTTTTTTGTGTTATAGAGTGTATTTCAGAAGTCAATCTTTTTTTTTTATACACTGGTGTGCAAAACTTAAGCAACAACGTAAAAATTTAGCAGATAGCCATGAAATTGCAGAAAAGGAGGTCTGGAGATCAGTACAGTGAGCACGTAAGTCAGTAGAAACGTCATGCGTATGCAAATATCAGGAACAAAACGTCAGAAGCGATGTGAGCGTACGCAAAACGCGTGATGTCGGCGCGCGCTGCTCAACAGTAGAATAAAATGAAGGACGGAGACGCAATTCAACATATTCGCTGCAAGTGCCAGTGAGTCAGTTCGTGAAATATGGCTAAAAGAAATCACCTGAACGACTTCACACGTGGAAGACTGATTGGAAAGCTGGAGGAGGGGCGTACTGACACCAGTGTAGCTGCAGAATTCGGAATCAACAAAAGTGTCGTTTCGCGCGCTTGGAAAGCGTTCCAAACCACAGGTACAGCTGTTAGAAAGGTTGGTGTGGCAGCCCGAGGACGACAACTGCAGGGGATGACCGATATATCATCCTGCAGGCAAAAAAAGTTCGACAGCAGTCAGCAAGCGCCATTGCTCAGAAACTCTGCACTGCACCAGGTCGACAAGTGTAGCGGTTTACTGTGGCCAGACGCCTTCACAAAGGGGGCCTGTTCGCCCGCCGTCCTAAACGCTGCCTCCCGTTGAAAGTTGGCCACCAAATCCACCGTTTACAGTGGGCCAGAGAGCACAAAAACTGGACAACTGATCAATGGAGTCATGTCCTCTTTACGGATGAGAGGCGGTTCAGTACCAGAAGCGATT
>BMAV01013211.1:128922-270596 GCA_019973955.1 Trichonephila inaurata madagascariensis
CACTGTACTGATCTCCAGACCTCCTTTTCTGCAATTTCATGGCTATCTGCTAAATTTTTACATTGTTGCTTAAGTTTTGCACACCAGTGTATATACACCCGTGTCCAAAATTAAGGTCACAAACATGTTTTTCGTTATAATTTTAAAATGCATCCAGTAAAACAGAAAAACTTTGTATTTTATATAAAACACTATCAACCTTTAGTTTAGGAAAAGATGTTGCTTAGAGTTAGTTTTTGCAAAAGAGTACTGGATTGTGACCGTTCAAGCATATGGGAGTTTTGATTCCAGTTTTGTGAATATTGCATTAAAGCAAACAAGTTAGC
Source organism: Trichonephila inaurata madagascariensis (assembly GCA_019973955.1). Taxonomy (NCBI): domain Eukaryota; kingdom Metazoa; phylum Arthropoda; class Arachnida; order Araneae; family Nephilidae; genus Trichonephila; species Trichonephila inaurata. The sequence goes on from BMAV01013211.1 coordinate 129,249, forward strand.
CCAGAGGTACTGAACCTTTGTTTCTGCTGGGCCGCATATAGATGCCAGCTATTTCACGCGGTCCGCATCGTGAGGATAAAGAGGCGGGGGGGGGGGTTTTAAGCGGAAAATTTATCAAAATATTTCAAGTCTTGATTTGCTTTTTTTAATAACAATTTTTATATTTTTTATTTTTGTCACTAACACTGAATTAGAAGCATTTAATAAACATTCCTTCACAATTTCTGCATCAGTAAACGGTTTAATATGATAACCAATAATATAACAAACTTCAACTTCATAAGATGTCTTTGTTACCGCTGTGTGGAAAAACACTTCGTTGCTGTTGCAAAGATTATTCAAGAAATCCTATTTATTACATCTTGAAAGAGATCGTCGAGGAAAAGTGTCATTGAATGATTCCTGTTTGTTGATATTTTTTAAATACAGCACTTTCGTGACAAATCAAACAATTACTGATCCATATTTGTTTTTCACCACAAAATAGTCAACCTCCCAATCGTCTTGAAACGATATATTTTCTTCGAATATTTTGCCACTTGCAAGATATGAAAGATCGTTAAAAATTAAATTTTCAACCATAAAACTGTCACTAGCCCACTGTTGTCTGTTATCACTAACCGTAACCGTTACAAATAAAAAGAATATCAATTTGCACTCTTAGAACATCGACAGCAAAAAACTCAATTGATATATTTGATTTCTTGACACCAAATTTTTAATATATTGTTCTTAAATAAGTTTATTTTTCAGAGCGATGGGCACTGACTGGGCCCATTAAAAAGGCTCGGTGGGCCACATGCGGCCCGCGGGCTGCAGGTTGAGTATCGCTGAGTTAGCCTGTTAGCATTGAGAATGATTTCTCATAATCATTCAGATGATTGCTTAAAATGAACAGCCATTTACAAGCTTGCAGCTGGCCAGTCTTATGCGGAAGTGGCTCGATGGTTACAAGTGTCCCAAAAGTGGTCCCTGGGTATGGAATAAATTCCAAACAAGTGTTACTGTGACCAAAAAGGTCGGCCAAGGTCGCCACAGCACTTCGACATCTGCATAGGATCGTTATTTGGCATTAAGTGCACGACGACATAGGCGGGCATCGGTACCCGAGCTTGTTTGTGACCTTGATGCTGTGTCTGAAAGAAGAATTTACAGTCTTCTTGCAGAGATCCTTACGCCTTACTGACCTTTACACTAGGCTTCCAGTCTGGTACCTCTCTTTGACTGCATCCAGCAGGAAAGACTAGATATTGTAGAATTAAAAACACCAGCCGTGGATACCACAAGAATGGGGACGTGTTCTTTTCAGTGATGAGTCGAAATATGCAAGACAAAGTGATTCTTGTCAAATCTTCATCTGGAGAGAAAATAAAGCTCGCTTTCATCCTATTATGTAACAAAAATCGACATATTTGACAGCAAAAGAATATTTTGTGGGGTGGCATAATGTTGGGCAGTCCTACACCACTGTACGTTTTCGATGCGAGTACTGTCAACTCACAACGCTATATGAATGAGATTCTGAAAGCCTATGTGAGGGTTTTTTGGGTGCTATGGAGCCAGACAACATTCTTATGGAAGAAAATGAGCAGCCAAAACAGAACTCACATTGCTGATGAATTTCATCGGGGAGGGGATATTCGCCGAGTGGATTGACCTCGATGTGTCTGGATTACAATTCTATTGAATAGGTTTGGGATGGTCTAGGAAAAGCCATTTACTCAGCATACCTTCCTCCCAGGATTCCCCTAGGAGTTAAAATTCCCGATTTTGTAAAAGTTGGCTTTATTGTCATAAATACTTATTGACACCCTGAAAAACAGAATGGCAGCTGGTTGTGAGACTCCTCATTGGACAAACTTTTCCCGAGGTAAATGCTTTACCTCTAATTCATGATTTTACAATTTTTCATGTGACTTGTATCTTAATTCACAATTAAAATCTTTTCCATATTTTAATGTTGTTATATTTTTTCTGAAATTCCAGTAAGTCACTGTCTTAAGTTTCATTGCAACACAGTAAATAGCTCATCAGTTATCACAGTTTTTATATTGTGACCTTAATTTTGGACATGTGTGTATACACCAGTATATTCCTTTCATACTTAGAGGAATCCAAAGAGTATACTTGTGTTAAGTAAAAATAATAGACACGGCAGTGTATAAATATATCATAAGGAAGCAATATAAAAAGGAAATATATTTTATAAAATATATTTCATAAAAATGCTTGATTTTTGTCGTTTTGTGACAGGGATACTCCATTTAGTTTAATATATGTATAATAATGTGTATATTGGTATAATGTGTAATAAATATATATATAGTGTAATAACTTGTACAATATTTCGCTTAATACACTCACGTACAAAACTTAAGCAACAATGTAAATTTTATGCAGAAAACAATGTAACTGCAGAAAAGGGGTTATTGAACATGCAATTCAGTAGAAAGTTGATGCGTATGCAAATGTCAGGAAGAAAACATCATGAGTGATTTGAGTAAACGCAAAACGTGAGCGGTCGGCACGCGCAGATCAAGACTACAAAAATAGGAAGAACGTAGGTGCAATTAAAGACCTTCGCTGCAAGTGAAGTGAGTTCTATCGAAAATATGACTAAAAGAAATCACCTGGAAGACTTCATATGGGCGGAATCAACAAAAGTGTCGCTTCAAGCGCTTGGAAAGCCTCCCAAACCAAGATACAGCCGTTAGAAAAAGTTTTTTTTTATTGGTGGTTGATGGATGAATGATACATAGTCCTTCAGGTGAAAAGAGCCCAATACTAGTCAGCAGGCGTTCATTCCACAACAACTGTGTTCAGCAACATGGCAATAAGTGTCACGGTTTACTGTGGCCAGGCAACTTCACAATTCGCCTGCCATCCTGCACGCTGCATCCCTTTAAAAATTCGCCATCGGCGGAAACGTTTAACGTAAGGAGCATAAAACTAGACTTCTTAACAATGGAGTCGTGTCCTCTTTATGGATGAAAGTCGTTTCAGTGACGCAAAGGATTCTCTATGCCAGTTGATTTTGATAGAGGTCGGGACATTGTTTCATCCTAGTAACTTAACGGAAAGAGACTGGTTCTGGAGTTGTTGTCTGGGAAGGCATTATGCTGAACGGGCGGACTGAGCTCCACGTTTGCGGCAGAGGTTCTGTAACCGGAGATCACTATTATAAGGAAGTGATCTTTCCCCATGCGTGTCTGATTCAAGGTGCTATTGGACCAGACTTCGGTTTTATGGATGACAATGCTTGTCCACAACTACTGCTGACGTACATCAGCTACTGGAAAGTGAAGATGTCTCTCGAATAGATTGGCCAGTGTTCTCCCCTTATTTAAATCCCATAGGACATGTGTGGGTGCTTTGTGGAGACGCTTTACTGCACGATCACATCCTCTGGGGAACATCTAATAACTGAAACAGATGCTTATTGAGGAATGTGCACTCTTACCTCAAGAACTGTTGAGCAATCTGTTACTGAGTACGGAGAGACAGTGCGAAGCAATCATTCAAGTAAAGGGAGGGCATAACCCATACTAAGGAACATCTGCTTGTTGTTCTTTCTCTTGGACAGACAATCATGTGTAACGATACTATGAGTTCATTAAAGCCCTTTTTTGTTTGTTTCCATACTATATGCATTGTATTCATTTTTTTTTGTGCAAATATGCTTTTTGTCATTTGTTATGTACAAAATCCTGATTTTCATGTCTCTTAGATGATTTATAGCTTGTGACGTCTCTCGCGTCTTTCTGCTAACATAACTCCTATGTTCTTTGACGGCCACGATTAACGGCAAAAGTTTTCCAACCCAATACCAAGAAGATAAACGAAGATAATATGTAAATGAGATATACTATAAAAGGATAGAAGCTTTGATGATAATATATAGCGCGGCAAGCTTAGAGATAGTAGTGTGGAATCATTCTGATCAATAGCACGGCAAGTTTGGAGATAGCTTAGAGTGGAATCTTTCAGAACAAGAGTTAGCAGTCCGATAGCTTTAGAAGGAATAGAAGCCCAATATAAAGAAGTTGGAATCGTCGTATATAAAGCGAATAATAAATATCTCTCTATAGGTGAAGGAAGGAGATCTGCAAAAGGTAATATTTGATATAAGTAATTAGATGAATCGGATTATTAATTATAATTGAGATAAAGGATCTAGTTGCGTGATCTGACTTGAATACAAGGTTTAATTGGGTGTTAACTCTCACTTTAATTAAAATTGTCAAATTAGAATTTAAGTAATATAAGTTATTCTTAATAAAAGTTGTATTAAGAACTACTATGTCTCATCATTTTGATAATCCCACACCTCTAGCTTACGCGGAACCGGAACGACATAGTCATCACAGGATGGCTATGTCGCAATGGCGCCCGAACTTATATAATTCTGGGTTAGGTAATGTAGGTGGAAGTACTGTTCTACCTGAAATGTACTTTTCAGGGTCAGAGAACATTGCAGAGTTTATCGAGTCTATTGAGAACAACATACAGTTACTTGAAATCCCAAGTAATCTGTCATGTGCTTACTTAAAAAGTCATCTCAGGGGAAGGGCTCAAGATTGGTATGCGATATTTGGATCGTTGTTAGTGCAAAATACAGCCACGGATTTTGCGCAGCTCAAAGCTGAATTAGCGAAGGCTTTTCCCGCGGTCAAAAATAAGAAAGAACTACAGTCGCAATTCTACGCGTCCCAGCAGGGAAGAAATCAGGATTCTACTGATTTCGTTTATAGATTACTAAAAATAGAGAGAAGTTTAGAATTAGGAATGTCCCAAGCAGAGTTAGTGGATCATATTTTGGTTCGGCTCGAACCACAGATCCAGGACTATGTGGAAGTCAGAAATCCACAAAACACGATACAACTTTTGGAAGTCTTAGCTAAATTCGAAGAGAGATATTCTTGCAAATTAAAAAGGGGTTCTCAGAACGATAATATAGAAAGACGAGGTCAAAATGCGCATAGGATGCCTAATTTTAATGCTAATGGTAGAAACTGGAGGAATTCTAAAATAGGACGTAGACCAAATAACAGTAGAAATGAATTTTACGAGAATAGCCGTCAAAGTAATAGAGGGTTCGAGAGGAATAGGTTTCAGAACAATGATCAGAGATTCAACAACAGGGGTTACTCATTTCGAAATGAGCGAAATGATAATTTTAATAGAGGGGACCGTAGAAATAGGGGTTCGAGTGAAAATTTCAATCGAGGCGATAGGACGCAAAGGGGACGATTAAATATTGTAAAGGTTAATGATCAACCTCAAGGGATGTCGACAAGAGAGACAATTAGACTTTCTCCGATATGTATATCACCCGTAGAACTTCCCCACGTTCCTATTTTATTAAATAACACATTTTTGAAAGCGCTATGGGACACCGGAGCAGATAAATCATTTATATCGGAAGAAGTATATAGAAAATATTTTTTCTATAAGCTAATTAAAAAATCGCGAGCCCAGGTAATAACAGCACAGGGTGCGAAATGCCAAAACATGGGGATCGTAGAATTGAATATTCGCATTCGTAACGATTAAGTTTAGTTTTGGTTTTCTGTGTATTAGTGCATCATGGCTTTTCTGTTAAGAGAAAGAAAAGACACATTGTTAGAAGTTGCGAAAGGATTAAGGGTGGAAGTTGATATTACTTTACACAAGATAGAATTTAAAAAGAGAATTTATTAAAGTAAATACTATAATGATGAAGTAGCTAAATGTTTGTTGGAGGGTATTTTGGAGGAAAAACGGGGATTAAGGAACATGAAGAACGTGAAAAACGGGAAATTAAGGAATTCGAGGAGCGTAGACTAGCTAGAGAATTTGAGTTATAAAAACTGAGAGCTCAACTGAGAAATAAGTTAAAAGAAAATGAATTGAAGGCAGGGAATAGGATTAACAATCTCGCAAATGTTTTTTATTTGTCAGGAAACCGCACCGCAGAAGTTAGTGAGCCGGTTAGTAAGTGTAGGCCGTTAATTAACCCGGTAGTTAATAAAAGCTTGTAGAACGCCACATCTTGTGATTTTGAAAATGAGAATTGTGACCCCCCAGTGAGATGGACGAACGTTTCCCCCCGTCTGAAGTAAGAGGGATAGGTACAGAAAAGAATAACAGGTGTAAGGTTGAGAAAGGGAAAGAAATTAATGTGGATGGAATTGGTGATTGTGAAAGGAAAGTTAGGTCGATTGCAGGTGGAGAAAGTGGTAGAGCAGTCGCGATGTATGCACAGCGGGTAATAAATTCTGATAAAACAGGAGTTGGTTCTTTAGAATTGATAGGAGATAAGGGAGTGGTGAACCCTGAAACCTTGTTTTGTGAAAATAACTGCGAGAAAAAAGATACCATTGTGACGTTAACGGGTGGTGAAAAGCAGTTAACAGTGGATCATGAAAGTTTTCGAAATCATACAATGGTTAAGATAGCAGGGCAGTTAAATGGGGAAAAAGAAAACATATGTAAAGCAGATGTGCCGAGAGGCTTGAGAGGTGAGTTAACAATGCATTTGCCTCTCTCAAAACCAAAGGAGATTGATAAGAACAGTTTAGAGACGGATAATAGGTCTAGCCTTAGTTCAGAATTTAATTTCGAGATAGATTTACCCGGAAAAGAGATCGCAATACCATTTATAGTCTTAATTTAATAAAATTGTACCGTAAGAAGCCGAATTTTTGGCAAATTTGGTTAGGGAGAATAGCTCGAAGGGAATAGTGAAAGATTCCGAAATTCTCTATTCGGTAAAGCTATGTATGGATTTTAACTTTCAAGGTGTTTTAAGGGAAAGTCAACTGTATTTTAGATTACCGCCTGATCGAAGTAACTATATAAGAATGATTAACACTAAAAAGAAAGAAGGGTTTAATTCAGATCCTGGGACGATTTCTTAAAGGCAGAGGGATATTAATTTAAATACGGGAAAGCCGTTTAAAATCAAAACTTGTTGTACATCCCAGATGTTAATTAATTCGCTACGAGAGGATACAGAGTATCTTTTAGATTTAGGTGTAAACGGGATGGGGCAGTCGAACCGTACTCTGCCCGTTGCTTGGTTAGGAAGAGTGAACAGATACCCATACCCGCGTATTAAATGTATTCGGTATAGAAATTTGAACTACATGACGCGAGCCGAGATTTATCTTTTGTTAAAAAGGGAAGGTTTTGTAAAAAAGAACAACGCGGCATCGTGGGTCACTGTACTGGATTTGTGGAAGTGGAAGTATTTTTGTCGTTCTCTCATGATGAGTTATCTGAAGTATGCGACATGCGTTATGCCATTTGGCATGTACATTATTAAAAAAGTGAGGTTTAAGTTTGTATGTGCTTCTTCTTATGGATGTAATTTAACGACTCAGATTTTGAGATGGTTAGAGCAGATTGATGTATCACGAATTGTCGATACAGACATTCTGATGCAAATTTGGAAAAATCGTGTAAAGCAAAGTGACTTTGTATTAAAATGGTTGAGTAGGGTTGGGTCGGAAGTCAGATCGACCGAAGGTAAATTAGAGCCGTCGGAAAATTTGTTCCATGTACATAATATAGACTTAGTAAATACATTGCATGAGCTAATGAGGTATGTTAAGTATATTCCCAATTAAAGTGTCTAATTTTCCTCAATAACTAACGTAATGGAAGACAATACCATGAATTGTGAATAACTTGTCATAATGGTTGTGAGAATGCCTACCGATAGCCAAAATTTAAGTTAATTTAGAATTTCTTGATTTAAACTTTATAATTTAAAAAAAAAATTACTGTTGTTTGCAAAGCTTGGAATTTATAGTTGTTTATTTTGTTTATTTAATATCGTTGGAGATATCGTTGGAATTAGTAGATGGGAATAAGCAATTCTTTGGATTTGTGCTAGGTGTGAATTAATATTTGTATGAGTATGAGTGTTTGTGTGTGTGTTTGTAAGGTGGAAGGATATTTTGTGTTATTGAAAATCTTGTGTCTCTTAGTAATGTGTATACTCACAGATGTTTAACACAATTGATTGAGCGATTTGATGTATTAGAATTAGTGAAATATTATGATTTGGTTTAACTTCTTTAAAACCCTAAGAAATTAAGGTGTGATGTAACTTACAGAAAAGGAAAAAGAATCCAAGATTTGGGATTTAAGTTTTAGTTGTAAAGTGAATGTTTTATAGAAGTTTGGATTTATTTATTTTTCTACTTTTGATTGTATTGGTTACTTGGATTGCTGTCCTGGTCAGTCTCATTGATAAGACAACCTTTCGGTGTGAAATGTTAAGAACTGAACCAACCTGAGGCCAGAGCAGTCAAGTGAAATGGATTTTTTCAGGGGGAAGGAGTTGTGACGTCTTTGATTGGGGTGAACCCCACCCTTCCATTCATGCTAAGTTTTATGGCTCCGAACAGATGTTAGGTGACAAGTGCACGTGGCCATGAGGTCATTGTTTATTGTCTGACCTCGGGCAAACGCCGACACCCCAGTCTGGTAGTCATAATGGCCAAAGAGAGCCGAAATCCCATTGATAATAGGCGAAGCCTGTTGAAAAAATCCCGTCACCTCGGCCGGTGTCGAGAGAATGGGATTATAGAACACAGTTGGTGTGTCCAGATGTTGGACAAGAATGATGGCGACTTTACATTCCAGACTGACCGGGTATGTATTTGTGTTTGCCGCTCAAATAGCAGACGAATGTGGCCCGGGGACGAGGGCAGACTTTTGTGGCCTGCCAATAAGAAGAGACGAGGGGCATGTTGTGGACCCACCCCTGGTGCTTAAAAGGGTTTTTTTAGGAGACGAGGAGAAGAGCCCTGGATGGAGAGAACTGGAGAGGAGCCCTGAAAAAAAGAGATTGGAGAGGAACGAGAGGTGAGACGATGAACGCCGGTGGCGTTGAGAGTTGAGTGAGTGCCTTTCGGGAAAAAGATGAAATTCCTGTGACTTAGACTGACTGCACCGGCTTGGCATATAACTGGGACTTTATTACTTCATATATAGAAATCTATGAAGCAAATAAATAAGTCTTTTATTTTAAAATTCAATCTTTCATTTGTTACTTACTCACGACGTTACAACAGTGTAAGCGGTTTAAAGTGCATTCAGAGCAATGCAGTCTAGATTTCTGATATTTTAAAAAAAAATATGACACGCACACACGCGCGCGCTCGTTTGTGTGTGTAAGTGAAAGCTTTTATTATAAAAAAGTAAATAAGAAATGAATTACTAAAATTAAGATCTTGTGTTCACAAAGAAAAATTTCTGCGCAAAATATACATTATCTTTCGACCTCGTAAACAATATAAAAACTGGAATAATCAAGATTTTTCGTACGTGACATTAAACTTATGCCATTTATTTCTTTTCAAAGTACCTATGTTTAGGAAAAGTTCTTAGACGTCAACCTTAGTACATTTCCTACGGAACTGAAAGAATGCTGAATGTCAATAAAGCAATAGAGGACTTTTAAATGGTACTTAAAAAGAGCATATCGTGACTCAGCAGACTTAGATAGATATAACCAAGCGTTGTTTACTTAAGATGAAAAATATTTATTTGCGTTTTTATTGGCTAAAATGTGGCGAATAAGGACTATTTGAAATATGTTTTATCAAGTATCTATACAAAATGCAACAAGACACGGACTAAACACTCGTTCATCAACAAAAAATTGACTAGGTAATACAAAAAGCAATTTTATTTTTTAAAAATGTTTTGTGTGGATGTATATTTCTTAATTAATTTTTCAATACGTTGCATTCAGCTATAATTTTAGAACTAAATTTTAAGCATTAGCTATATGAGATATGGTTTTATTCTGAAAATATATCTTAACTGCTAGAAGATTTGTGGGGTTTATATAACTAACTTAGTTTGTACTAAGTTTCTAATTTTCTCCATATAGCGTTTTCAGGAGAGAGGTTTCAACCCTTTATCTTAATTTCTCTAATCTTTTGATTCTTCTAAAACTGCTTTCAATTTATTGCATGAGTTGAACCTGGAAGTCAAGTCGTAGTATTCAGGCATTTTTATTTTATTACTGAAGAGCATTTTAACATTTCATTGTGACTGTTTCTCAAATTAGTTCTTTATACGCCTAGTGGTTCATCAATTCACATAACATGAAGTGCTCTCATCTTTTTACGTTTCACATGACATTGAACAATATTCTGGCGGAAACAATGTCTTAGATAGCGTAATCTGTGAGAAATCTCATTTGAGACAATAAATATAAAAAAATAAATGTCTTTAAATAAATATTATTGAGAAAATTAAAATTGCTATTAACTTTTTGTGCTACTGCTAAATCAATTAGATAAGTACTTTATTTTTATCTACTCTTAGATATTTTTTTAGATGTCGTGTATTTTCAGCCCTAGTTCAGTAAATATGAAGTAATTGTAAAGGAAAGGAAAAAGATACTTTAACACGAAGAATATAAACACTATTACGTTGACGAGCTAGGTAATCTTTTGTTTCCTGGTTTTTTTTTGTTTGTTACTTCCTTGATATTAAGTGTTTTTTCGTTTTAATTTGAATTAACTATTCCCTCATTTTTCACTACAGTTTGAATTCAAGTAATTATAAATTACATATGCAGCGGAATACTTGAAACTTAAAATTTTGGATAATCTAATACTGCTAAATGTTGTAAAAAGGTTATACATTCTGAATATGTGTTAAATTAATGTCGAAAAATCTTCTTTAATAACGTGAAAAATGGAGGAAGGTAGACTCTTACAAAAGTAGAGACCTACATTAATTTTATTTTTATTTCTTATTTAGTCGTTTGCGTATATTTAAATATTAATTTGATATTTTAGCGTAGATGCAATTTTATTACACAAATAAGTTTTTTCCATTCTTATAAAAACTTTCCTGAGTTTTTCCTAGATTTCTGGATGTTTACTATCCATTTATTTTTAGGTTATTTGTCTTTGTAAGAAACCTAAGAAATTAAAAAAAACTTTATTTAAATATATATATACCGTACTTTTTCAAATGTAAGCTGCCCTTTTCCCCCAATGTTAATGAAACTGAAAATAGGGTGCGGCATAGAATCGAAAGCGAAAAACTCTTTGGATGGGGGAAATGGAACATGATATTGACTGTGAGAGCAATTACAGGTTCATGTATGTATTTAAAAGTTTTTAATACTAGTAAAAAAGTTAATTATTCACTTCTTTTTAGTTCTCGTTTTAATTTTTTTTTAATTTCGTAATTATCAGATATAAATAAAACATTTTACACACTTTTTAACTTTTTTTAAAAACTTGTTGAGAATTTGGGGTGGGAGTCGATGTCTGCTACTTATATATATATATATATACACTGTGTTTAAAATTTATGCAACCATGTAAATTTTAAGCAGATATCCACGAAATTGCAGAAAAGGGTTATTGCGATTAGTACAATGAACACGTAATTCAGTAGAAAAGTTATGGGTTTGCAAATGTCAGGTACAAAACGTCATAGGCGACGTGAGTGTACACAAAACATGAGTGTTGAGTGCGAGCAGATTAAGACTACAAAAAAAGGAAGTGAGTGAGTGAATATTAACGTCGCATTGAGCTACACGAGGGCTTTTGGTAACGAACCGCTTCATTTTGAACCATGGTCAAGTGACGAGGAAGACACCTGAGCTGGCCTCCCCTCTCCTAACTACCACACCACACCAATGGGAGGACGTTTGAGTTCTCGACAGAGTTAACGTTCATCGCTTCCCTACACGGTGGGTTTTTAATCCTACTGGGCTCGAACTCGTGACAAGCCAGCCCCGATCTGATACCGTGATGACTAAGCTACCACGGCCACACAAAAAAAGGAAGAACGGAAGCGCAATTAAAGACATTCACTGCAAGTGAAAGTGAGTTCGAGAAATATGACTAAAGGAAATCACCTGGACGACTTCAAACGGACGGAATCAACAAAAGTGTAGTTTAGCGCGCTTGGAAAGCCTTCGAAACTAAGTACAGCCTTTAGAAAAGATTGGTGGTATCCGGTTGGTGGTTGGTGGATGGCCGATTTCTAGTCCTACAGGCAACAAGATCCCGATACTAATCAGCAAGTGCCACTGCTCAGCAACTGTGACCAGCAAAGTGTGGCCAAACGCCTATTCACTTGTTTCGCCCAAAGGTAGCCTATTCATTTTTTTTCTGAGTGTTGTATCCCTTTAAAAGTTGGCCATCGGTCGCGCCATTTAGAGCAGTGATTCCCAAAGTGGTCTATATAGACCCTCAGGGGTCTATGACGACCTGCAAGGGGTCCACACCAACAAAAAATAATTTGGGGGTCCATGAGGTGCTAATGGGGTTCTATGATAGTGGTTCTCATTAAACAAGATCACGACTTTAATCTTTAAAAATATTTGATCCAGTGGGAACCAGATTTTACCAATTTAACAATTACTAAATTTAGTGAGGTTAATTTGTGGTTACTAGGCGACAGCATCAATTTTATTAAGACAAGTACCATTTCAGCATTTCTTTCCAAAATTAAGGTAAAGTATAATATTGGACGTCGCGAATTTTCTCAATTTGTCAGGACATTTTAACCTACGTACAACATTTAAATGCCCTTACTCAAATATTCTGAAACTAGGTTTGAGATTTCTTTTTTTATTATAGTAATACAGTAGTAGACAATGATTTCATATAGTTACTTTGAAAAGAAATATATGTCATATTACAATAGGAGCTGATCAGAATAGGTCCTAATGAAGATCTTAAAATAAAGTTTAGAAACGGATGTCAGAAATTTTGGCTTAAAAAAAAGACATACCTGATATTTGTCGCAAATTATGAAATACCATGAGAAAGTTTTTAATTGCTTTTCCTTGTGAGAAGGAGTTTCACTGAGTTTGCCATTCTTAAAAGCAAAAAAAGGAAAGAGAAAGAAAAAAGAACAGGGCACTTACTAAAAAGGAGATTTAGGGCTATAAACCTGACTAGATTGATATTAAATGTTGAAAATATTTGTAATTGAAGCACCAGATTTATCCCTCTCATTAAAATCATTTGCTTGTTGTTCAATTATTTTATGTATTAATTTCTTTTTAATTTTTATTCATTAGCATGCGCTTCTTAAGTTTTAAACGTTATACCTCATTGCAGTATATGAAAGTTAATTCTTTTAAAGTAGTAGCACCAACTATCAAAAAGACATTTAGGTTGATAAATTTTCAAAAATTTAATATTAAGTAAGCAGGGGTCTACCCTAAACCGAAAAACTTGGCAAAGGGTCTATGAGACAAAAAAAGTTTGGGAACCTCTGATTTAGAGAGTTGTAAAGAACACAAAAACTGGACAACTCATCAATGGAGTCGTGCCCTCTTTGCGGATGAGAGTCGTTTCAGTGCCACAAGCGATTCTCTGTGACAGTTGATTTGGTGAAAGGTCGGGACACGATTTCATTCCAGTAACATCACGGAAAGAGACAGTTACGGTGTTCCTGGAGCTGTTGTCCGGGAAGGCATTATGCTGAATGAATAGATTGCGCTCCATGTTTTCGACAGCGGTTTCTGGTACCGGAGATCGCTATTATAAGCAGATGATCCTTCCCCATATGCGTCTGATTCAAGGTGCTATTGGGCAAGATTTTATGGATGACAATGCACATCTACAACAGACTGCTTTCTGCAGCTACTGGAAAGTGAAGATTTCACTCGATAGGATAGACCTTCCTTTGTGGACCTCCCTGTGTGGGATGCTTTGTGGTGACGCCTTACGGCACAATTACATCCTCCGAAGAACTCTCAACAACTGAGGCAGATGTTGATTGAGGAGCTGGCACTCTTACTTCAAGAATTGTTGAACAATCTGGTGCTGAGTACGGAGAGACGGTGCGAAATAATTATTGCAATATGGGGGAGGTGGGCATATGCCATACTGAGGAACAACTGCTTGTTGTTCTCCCTCTTGGACAGACAATCATGTGTAACAATACTATGTGTTCAATAAAGCCTTTTTTGTTTGATTCCATACTATGTGCAATGTATTCATTTTTGTGCAACTATGCTTTTGTCTTCGTTTAAGTAAAAAATGCTGTCTTTCATTTCTGAATTTCGGGTGTCTCAGATGTTTTGTAGTTAAGTTATGCCGAAAAAAACTTTTTGCTTAAGTTTTGAACACCAGTGTATATATTATTTTAACATTTAAATTTTTTTAAAAATATGCAAAGCATTTCTGATCGATTATCTGTCCCTAAAATTCATGCATTCAAAAGCAGAGGATTAAATTTTCAACTGTTCTAACTAATCTCTTGAATGGAAAATAAACATTTCTAAGAGTATTAGTTTTAGAGTCTCTTGATGTGTCGAATCAGAAATGCAAGCAAATTAAAAATCAGTCATTGTATTAGAAAAGTTCCTTTTTAGCAAAGGAATAAAAAGCCTTTTACCTATAAGAACTTTATCATTTAATTCATTAGCATGATGAAAATATCAAGCATAATTTATTGCTTAGAGATTTAATACTTATTTTATATTTCCTTTTCTGGATTTCGACTACAAAAGATGCTTTGCTTAAGTACTTAGAAATTTTTGAATTCAGAGATTATTTTAAATAACCGCAATTACAAATTATGTAGGGACAGTATAACAATGAAATATATAAAATCAAATCTGATGGAAATATTTCTGCTAAAAACACTTGAATTTCTCTGTGTATCTCTCTTTCTCTATATATGTATACTACGTATAAATATATAAACTAATATATAGGTTCAGCCCAGTAATACAGGGAACAGAAAAATAAAAGGGAAGACTTAAGCTTTGTTTAACCCTGCAATCTTAGCTCTAAGCCTAAGCGCTTGATAATTTTTCAATGTAGCTGTGTTACTTTGTTGTTCTGTTGTTGTTGTTACCAATGCTACTGTCTGTCATTGTCAGGTTGAGGACCACAAAATTAATCGTGGCAAACCGTTAGATGTACGCCTGTCGTTATCCGTAGCTTTGAGCACCGTGCAGGTGACTGTACGATTATTTTGCTTTGTACTGAATTGTTTTGCTACTTTCTTGCTTATTGTTTTTCTTTCAAACAGATTTGTAGTAATTTAATTAATATATAATAAACATATATTAATGTATATATACATATGTATGTATGTATATATATATATATATGTTACCGGCAAAGTATGAAATCCGGCATTCTATAGAATGCCTAAAACTAGCCGGCAATGTATGAAATGATTCTTATTTCACACATTGCCTAGGCATTCTATACAATGCCTAATGAGAAACCGGCAAAATATGAAATACATCTCCGATTCGCGAGATTTTTAACGCGTGCCTCAGGCTCAGAATTTGTCAGTTGCACATTGTGGTTTGTTCGTGAGTGTCAAAATACTCAATTTTACTTCAACTTGTTCAGTAAAAAATTGGTTTTTTCCCCTGTGGTGCATGAAAATGGAGAAGCAAGTAGTAGTGTTGGAGAAGGAGTTATGGTCTATAGCTGGGGTAGGCAACCTATGGCACATGGTACAATTATCAGTGGCACTCAGCACTACTCAACAAATTTGTCAATTTTTGAATGAACTTCATAAATTTGTAATAGATCTTATTTGACACACATCTCTAGAATTTGGACAATTAAGGAATTATGAAAATAATTGAAAGATAACTTCAAAGATAAATTTACAGTTTTTTTGTTGTAAATTACTGAATGCCACAGCTGGAGATATTTAATTGTTTGAAGAGAGAAAATTGCATATGTATTCTGCTTTTCCACTTTTAATTCTACACATCTAAGTAAAATATCTTTTCTTATACGAAAAATATTCCGAGTCCGCAAAGAAATTGTTTAACAACTGAATACTCAGAATCATATCAAAGTAAAAATCACCACATTTTTTTGCGATATGAAAGTAGAGCGAAGCAGTACTAGGTTCACACTAAAAATTTTATTTACCTTTTTATTTAACTGTAATGAAGGGAAATACTTGTACTTTACGTTGTTTATTTCTTATTTTAATAAATATGTTTAAAAACATAATATATGTACAAATTTTTTTTTTAAATTTTTGTTGAAGAAATAGTTATATTTTATGCTGTTTATTATTTTTTTTATGTTAAGAAATATTTTTAATTGATGCAAAATTAATGTGTGATAAAACTGTAAATCTATCCAATTGAACTCTATTCTCTAACTCTGCATACATTATCGCGGGAATAGAATTGTATCAAAAAACCTTATCATGACCTTATTTCATACTTTGCCTAAACAGCTTTAGTCATTCTATACAATGCCTAGGCAAAGTATGAAATAATTCTTTTATTTTATACTTTGCCTAAAAACGTCCGGCATTCAAAACAATCCCTAGGCATTCTATAGAATGCCGACATTTCATACTTTGCCGGTAACATATATATATATATATATATATACCTTTTTCAAATGACAATGATACTAATGTTACGTTGTTTTAATCTTTGAAAAATTCAGCGATTAAATTTCATATGGGGTACATTGTACTTTGTGTCTCGAATTACATCCCCTTGTCTCTTTGTCTTTGAACTCTTGAAAGATTTTTATGAGAAACATCCATATTAAATTTTTTTTCCTGTCAGTGTGAAAGACTGTCGGATGTAGTTGAATCCATCCGAATCGATCAAAAATCGTTAGATATGAAAGTGAATAGCTGTTTTTCTTTAAATCAAACAATATTAAGAGCAAGAAGAAATGGGCTGTATTCTTATTACGAGAGAAAAAAGGCTTCATCAACAAGGACACAGATGTGCGATTAGCAAACTTCACTTGTGACTAACTCTATTAACGGTAAGAAAAAGAATAATAAAAAAAAAAGCAAGAGAATCTAAAACTAATCGTGTGCAAGGTGTTCTCTTCACTTCTGGCTGAAACGCCTCACAAGGTTTTAGTACCTAGGAAGTCATCAAAAGGATAGAAAACGTGATTGGGATTGCAGTGGATCTGATAATCTATTATTTTAATATTGGATATACAGTTGCCCCTGTAAGTGAGATGACTTTTTCTTTACCGCGGTTTATACTTTTAACTGTTGATCCTCTCAAAAAATCATAATACTTTTATAAAAACTTATTCTGAAAGTTAAATCCTTTATTTAAGAATAAGTTCTAAAACGCGAAAGTGCTTTAAAATCTTTTTTGAATAATAAGGATAAATTCAAGGATAACTATTCTTTCTCGTGATTTTGTAACAATTTATTTATTTCTATGCAAAATCTTAAATTATTATTGATTAGGAACATGTTCTTTTGACTGTGGTGAAAAGTATCTCTCTCTTACTGAAGTAATTTTTGTTAAAGAATTCGCTCATTGATTCACCCGCTGTTCATCTAGCATCCCATTTTCGGTTCATTTGAAGCGTCTTTAAAAGTAAGAATTCAATAGTTTGAGTTTCTGCAGAGAAATATTTTTTCTTTGAATGGGTAGTGGAAGAGAGCGTAAATTTATTGTTTTTTTGGTTTTTTTTAAATATTGCAAAAGTTTTTGGTTAGGGTTTCTTGAGAATATTTGTCAACACTTTTCAAACAACACAAGAATTTACACTTTTCAAATTTTTTTACTTATATTTCTAGATCAGAGTGTTTTCAAGTTGAAATAAAAATGCTTTCGTCCATTCTATTAAAAATTTTCAAAGCTGAGATAAAAGCTTTCTTTTTTTTTTCTTTGATTAGTTAGCAGTGTTCATGTTAATTGTTCATCCCCTAATTTTTTTTTATCGTGAATTTTTCAAAATCCACAGCAAATGGAAATTTGATGTTTATGTAATCAAGATTTTAGGGCAAGTAATTTAAACATCTCCTTTTATGAAATAAAATAAAACGATAGATATTTCTGTTAGAAAATAAGTATTTCTTATCTTATAAATAAAAGATACATTTATCAATCATAATTCATACTTAAAATTTTATTCAGCCGCTTTTATCCATGTAAAAATGTCGCTGCATTCATATGCATTTGATAGAAATTGATTTATATATGTTCGAGATATTTCTGATAGAAATTGATTCATATATATTTGAGATATACTTGATAGAAATTGATTGATATATATATTTGAGCTATATTTTATAGAAACTGATTTATATATATTTGATAGAAATTGATTCATATATATTTGAGATATACTTAATAGAAATTAATTGATATATATTTGAGATATATTTTGTAGAAACTGATTTATATTTGAGATATATTTTATAGAAACTGATTTATATTTGAGATATATTTTATAGAAACTTATTTGTATATATTTGATAGAAATTGATTAATATATATTTGAGATAGAAAAACAGCATTTTTGAATAATACAAACAGCATTATGTTAACTGTTTCAAACCTATTTCATTAATATGTTGTAAAGGGTTGGGTTCTTGTTAAATGCAATAAATTTTTTGTAAAGATTCCTGTAAGAATTTTTGTCTAGAGGAAACTTAAGAATACTTCTCTCTAAATATTTCTATTTCTTTGCCGTAATATTTATATCACTACGTATTTATGAAATTATAGCAATTTCTTGTTTTGAAATAATGTTCAAAAGCCTTTTAAAACCTCACACATAATTTTAATAAACATTTTGATTAAGAATTTCAGTTGTTTCTTTTCAGATTTTTATTTAAAAAATGTTTTTTAAAACACCATTTATATGAGAAAAGAAAGTCCGTATCACTTCTAAAATGACAATTTTCTAAAAAAAATTTTTAACATGTCTAGAAATTTATTTTTTAGATTTTTGTTACGTAATTCTTACAGCGTCACAGAAATATTTACAATTTATAACAAAACAAATTGTATAGTGTGTTTTATGTTACATTTTCCAGTAACGTCAATTTCAGATAAACGTCAACAAAAAATAAATAATAAAGACATCCCTGTTTTGAAAAATGAAACTGTTGTAGTTGAAGAGTTTTTAAATCTGTTTTGTTATATATGTATTGTAGATTGAGTAAAAAATATTTTAGTTTTCAAACAAATAACAAAATTTATCATTTATAAAAAAAGGGACAATTAGAAGATTTTTTATGAACTTATTATTGTAAAATAAGATAATGGATAAAATAAGAATTTAAATATTTTATTGAGAATTGAGCTCAAAAATTGATTTTTGGAAAACACGGTAATAAGATTAATTAATTAATAAAGTTGTATTATTTCCAAAGATAAAGGATCAAACAGAGAAACTTATCAAAAATTTCATTGCTTAGTGATTCTTTTTATATTTAAAGTATGATTAATAATTTGACGATTAATAATTAGAATGATTAATAATTAGAATTATTTTTAAAAAGGATTGTTTTTAAGGTGGAACTATTCTGTAAGAATTGAAATCGTGGTGCTATTAATTCAATTGATTTCGAAATTCTTTGCTAGCAGGTGGATCAATAAAATATGTGCATCATCACCTAGGAAATAAATAATTTTGCATAAATATACTTTATCCAGCTGCAGAATAAAATGGAGTCGAATGTACGAGTTTTCTTATGTTTTAGTTCTGTTTCAGATTTAAGATTGAAAAATATTGGTTTTCGAGTTTAATTATTGATCGGCTTAGGAATGTAGCGATTTAGCTCAAGTTTATATTAGAAGGATCATTTGAATATATAAAAACAAAATATACACAGATATAATATTCCTAATATGTATAACTAGGAATCCTGTTATATTCAAATGTACTTTTCTCCAGTACCTGCATAATTCTTACATTAATAATAATTGTATAGTATATTATAAAAACACATAACGTGAATATGCATTATAAGAAAGTTTCTCTTTTTTGGTTTTTGATATTAACTTGATTTTGACTGCAAGCTATTTGTAACAACAGCTACCAAAAATAAATTAATTTTTTTTTCAATTTGGGGGGGGGGGATTAAACGCTTAAAGCTAGCTTTTCATAATGTAGAAATTGTACTAATTCTGATAACTGATTTCTTGCTATCTATCGATTCATGATCATTGTAAAATTCAAGAAAAAAATTCAACTAATCTTCTGTTAACCTTCTGTATATTTTCTCTCAAAAACTCCCGAATAATCATTGTTAAGTTTTCGACGACATGACGTGATGACGTGAGATGACATACAAAGACTGAATCCAATTATAGTAGTAATTCTGCATTCTAAAACTATATAATTGCGTTATTTTATTTGTGTTACTGATTGGAAAATTATGCCTTGTGTTCCATATAGAGGCGAGATTTACCAAAATTCAAATTTATAGATCTGATTTTAGTACAATTTCTTTTAAAATGATTCTAAACTTTTAATATCCTGTCCATTATTTTACATTCTCTCAAATTCGTATTTTAATTTGAATTGTACAGAAGTAAAGGAGTATGATAAATCTCCATATGATGATTTTTGAGTTAAGGCTTGGTAGAAATGTAGCAAAAAAGTTAAAAAAATTTGTCCAGAATCCATCAAAGAAAGTTAAAGTTTCCAAAGAAAGAATTTTAGTGTTGAATATGAACAGAGAGAGAATCGTCTAATATAAGGTGATTTGAGAACACTGGTAGAGTCCCGTAGAACAAGACAGCAATGAGGAATCAATGGAAGGGAAGATTAGTTCAGGGCTCCATATGAATTAAAAGCACAAAACTATGTCATAAAAATGAAAGGGATCACATTTTTTAATTGCACAGTGGTTTTAAATGAAAAGTGAATACGCTAATTTCCAAAATTAAGGTTATAAACATAAAATCTGTAAGAACTGATGAACTATTTACTGTGTTGCCACAAAATTTGACACAGAGACATACTATTATGTCAGAAATAATATAGCAGCATAACAATATGGAAAATATTGTGATTAAAGTACAAGTTAATTGTGAATTAAAGTACAAGTCATATCAAAAAGTGTGAAATCATGAATCAGAGATAAAGCATTTACCTCGGGAAAAGTCTGTCTAATATGAGTGGGACCGCTGTGAACTGCTATACAAGCCTCACAATGAGCTGCCATACTGTTTGTGAGGGTGTGAATAAGTATTTGTGGTAACAAAGAGACTATTTTTTCAAAAGCGGGTCTCTTAATTCCTGGGGGGAGGGCTCTTGAGAGGGAAGATACCCTAAAAATGGCTTTTCCTAGACCATTCTAAGCATATTCAATAGAAATGTGACCCGGAGACCTCGAGGATCAACCCATCCGGCGAATATCCACTCCTTAAAGAAATTCATCAACATTGTGTGTTCTGTATAGCCGCGCATTATCGTCGATAAAAATGTAGTCTGGGCCGATAGCCCACAGAAAAACTTCACATTGGCTTCCAGGATCTCATCCCTATAGAGCTGTGAGTTGACAGTACCAGCATCGAAAACGTTCAGTGACGTAAGACAGCCCAACATTATGCCACTACACGCAATGATTCTTTTGCCACTAAATCTGTCGATTTTTGTTTTAGGAGGGTGAAAGTGAGCTCCCCCTTTTCTTTCCAGGAGATGATTCGACGAGAATTACTTTATTTGTTACAATTAGACCCAGCACTAATAAGAACACGCCCCCATTCTTGTGGTGTCCATGACTGATGTTTTCGGCTCCTCAATATCCGGCCTTTCCTACTGGAGGCAGGCAAAGGGGTGCACCAGACTGGACGTTGGGCATTAGGGCTAGTCTCTGCAAGAAGACTGTAGACTGTTTGTCTGGAAATTTTCTTCCAGACACTGTAGGAAGGTCACGAACAAGCTGAGGCACCATTGTCCGCCTATGTCACCCGCCTTAATGCCCTGCGGCAACCTTGGCTGACCTTCCTGGTGACAATACCACAAGTTTGGGATTGATTCCATAACCGAGAGATCCCTCTCACTTACCACTTGTAACCTTCGAGGCACCTCCGCTTGGAACTGGCCAGCTTCAAGCCTGTTAATGGCTCTTCATCTCAAAGAGTCACGCAAATGATTCTGAGAGGACATTCTCACTGAAAACAAACTAACTTGTTTGTTTTAATGCAATATTCATAACACTGGAGGAAAAATTCCCATATGCTTAAACGGTCTCAATTCAGTAGTTCTGCAAAAACTAACGCTAAACAATATCTTTTCCTAAATTGAAGGTTGATATTGTACTACATATACCCGTTCTTAAAAATATATAAAATACAAATTATATCAGTTTTACTGGAAGAATTTTAAAATTATGACGGAAAACATGTTTGTGATCTTAATTTTGGACATGAGTATAATTTATGCAAACATTACTTGGAAAAGATGATGGTTAACCTCAAAAGAAAATTCTATTCTCACAGCGAAGAAACTATTGCATCCCAAGTGGGTTTGTCTTTTAACTTGTTGGGGCTTCCAAGGAGTAGTTGATTTTCAACTGCTAGACAACTAAAACTATTACATTCAGATTATATTATTCAGACATATACTGTGTTAAGAGAATTGACTCTACATTATTTAATAGACGGGTGAAATTTTTTCTAATATGGTCGCACGATTCAACACAAACGAGATGAATTTGGATGAGAAATTTTACCTCATCTCCCTTTTAGTTCAGACGTATCCGATCAGATTGCTATATGTGTCTGTCTCTGTAGCAGTGTCTTGGGGACAAATATTTCAGTAATAATTAGGAGATCTAAATTAGCTCTTTACCATAAAACCAGAACAGTTCTCAGATGAAATCAAAAAGATAATTAAATGCAATAGAGAACGGTAGAGAATATGTATTAAAGTTTAAATATGTGTAAGTATAAATATTCTTTCCTTTCAAAATTACAATCTAAAACCATGCATATTATTTTCCATTCAACCCAATGTTCATTTATGAAATATTTAATAGCATTAAATCTTTTAACAATTAGCAACTACTTTTTGATTAATAACAAAAGTAATATACTTTAACGATTATTTTGGATGAATTATGAAAAATATTTATATTACACAAATTGAAAATTTGGGCGTCGTAAATATAGGTACAAACCATCGTCTCCGTAATGAATTATTTAGCGAACATTTATATAAAATTTAGCAAAGAATAAGAAAATGTCAGTCTTGATATATTTGAAAAGTTTATTTTTTTTCAGGTTCTTAAGAAACTAAAAAGATGAATCTTTTAATCTTGATGACGAGTTTAGTCTCATTCTTAGCAAATGGCGTCATTGCCGATGACAGTGATTGCCCTCCACTTTTCCAACGATATTGTAGTCACCATTCTTACTGTTTATCGCCCAACCAGTCGTGTGAAATTTTGGCTTACTACCCAGTTAACGAAGATATTAAAAAGATCGTCCATTTGCATAATATGTACAGGAATCAAGTTGCAACTGGAAGAACACGTTTGCCACAAGCCGCCAATATGCTTGAAATGGTAAGTTTTCCTAAAAATAGAAGTGAATCACTTTATACAAAAGATTTAACAGCATTGAATAGAAATATTAAGTCTAAGAATGCTTAAGTCGTCTTGCTTTAAGTTGGAATGTCATTCCTTTGGAGTGTAACACTAAAGTGTTAAAATTCGTTAAAAAAATTAGAACCAATCGGTTTAACAATAAGTTTATTAAGAAGTTCAAATTTAGAAAGTAACAGAATTCAAGTTAAGAATAGTTTGGCAGTTTAAATTTCATTATTTTGAAAGAGTTAATCACTTACAAATAATTTAAAATTATACTCTGCACAGAAGGTGTAAAATCATTTTAAAAATAAAATTATATATATAAAGCATAGAATCGAATTTAAAGTGAATTTATTTCAACAGATTCATAAAAATATCTTTTTAAAATGAATTTTTTAAGCCTTTGTTAGGATTTTAAATGTTATAGAGCATTCAACAGAAAAGAGTTTTCAAACTACGTGAGACTATACATATATCATCATAATACGCTACTGGTCATTAAAATTGTTACACCAGGAAAAAATGTAAATATCAAAATGATACTTACTGGACCAATATATTATACTAGAAATAACAAGTGATTAAATTTTCAAGAAATTTGGATGCTTAGATCCTGAGAAATCCGTACCCAGAACAACCACCTCTAGCAGTAATAACAGCATTTATACGCCTAGGTATTAAGTCAAACAGAGAATGGACGTCATGTATAGGTACAGATGCCCATGCAGCATCAGCACGATATCACAGCTCATCAACCGTAGTAATTGGTGTATGGTGACGAGTCAGTCTCTTGGCAACCATGGACCAGACGTTTTCGATTAGTAAAAGATCTGGTGAACGTGCAGGGCAGGGCAACAGTCGAACATTTTCCGTTTCAAGGAAGGTCCGTACAATACCGGCAACATGCGGTCGTGCATTATCCTGCTTAAACGTAAGGCTTAGCTGGAATCGAATAAAGGGGCGTAACATAGCAGAAATGTAACGTACATTGTTCAAAGTGTCATCAATACGAACAAGAGGTAACCATGTGTGTATCCAATAGCACTACATACCATCATTCCAGGCGATGGGCCAGAATGACGATGACAAATGCCCTCTGTCAATGTATGTTCACCATGATGCCTCCAAATAAGGATGCCACCATCTTGATGCTTTAAACAGAACATGGATTCCTCTGAAAAAATGACGTCTCAACTTTCGTGTGCCCATGTTCGTCGTTGATCACACCATTTAAGATGATCTTGTCTGCCATGCAACACCAAGGGTAGCCACAGCATGATCTCCAAGCTAAAAGTCCTTGCTGCTGTAAACGTCGTTTAAATTTTCGTGCAAACACTTGATGTCTTGCAAACGACATCAATTCTTGACTCAGGGTTCATGACGTGCCTGCACGATCCGTTAAGGCCATGGGGGTATTATGCCTGTCTTCTCGGCTCCTAGTGATAGGGGCCGTTGAGATCCAGCACGGCGTTCCGTATTACCGTCCTGAACCCATCGATTCCACATTCTGCTTACAGCAGTGTTTCTCAAACTGTGGGGCGCGCCTCCTGGGGGGGGCGGTAATCCTTCGAGGGGGGCGCGAGCATATTGAAAATAAAAGGTTTAAAAAAATAATTTTTTGGAATGAAGTAAAACAAAATGCTTTCTGACATAATAAAAAATACACATTTACACTGATATAATTCATTTTTATCATCTGGTGATCATCAAAAAATAAAAGATTCCCCTTCAAACGCTCATTAGCCATCTTTGATCCTATAACCAAATAAAAAAAGACATTTTGTTTGCTTTACTGTAATCCCACGATGAGATATTTTTTTATTACGTTTCTTTTAACCCCTAAAATACTACTTTTGATCATATATTTGACCTTCAAACTTACTGTTATGTTTCACTCCGTCTCTTTTTCTTTTAGGAAAGTTGTAAATAATATTTTTCTGTTGCTTGTTTCCCCATGTGAATAAGTTTTATGATATATGGATAAGCATATTGAGCACTTTGAAGCATTATTTGGCCAAGATGTATTTTTATGAGTATTCTGAAACACATAATGCATAATGAAAAATGTTTTACACAATTATTTTTTAGAACATGCTACACTTTCCCCATGAACAATTTTGCTGTTTTGATTGCTGCGTTGTACGACTTATTATGGCTTATAAATGTAAATGAGCAGAATATAAAAAAAATGGGCATCTGTGATTCCTATTGAAGGAAGTTGAAACTGATCAAGTAATTGAAGAACCTGCTGAAATAATGCATATTAATCAAGATAGCGAAAGTAAATACGAGAAAAACGTTAGACATGAAATGTTTGAGTTGATTTGAAATTTTCACATGCTGCCTAAGGATCTCTATGAAGAAAACTATGAAGCCATAATGTAGCACTTCGCCTTGTTAAAAAGATACAAGGAAGAAAAAGTTCAAAATGCTATTTGTAGGTCATCAAACGACAGCAAAACTACAAAAACGTGAACAAAATATGACAGTTTTGCTGGAAAATAACGTTTCTATATTGTTAGCGAAAAGTGTCTGTCTATTAAGGACACGCACATTTGGAACATTTTCTTTAGTTTTATTGGATTTTTTCTCAAATTATCAAAGAAAAATTGAAAAGTCCTTGAAAGTAGGTAAGTATATTTTCTCTTAATGAAATTATTCACTGGAATTGTGATTTTTATCGCGTATAGTAAAAATAATTATAAAATAAATTATAGTTTTAAAACAAACTAAAAAACACGCTTTTATAGTGAATCGAACTAAAAAGTAAAAAAAATAAAAATATATATTACTTAAAAGTAACACATATACAAAATTTAATACTTCTCTTGTTAATTTGTATGGTTTATAATTATGATCGCATAGAAGCTTTAGCGCCAAAGTGCATCATTCAATATATTATTATTTGTAAGGATTGCGATAAAAATTATGATTGAAAATTGGGTCGCCAGTAGTGAAAGTTTGAGAACCACTGGCTTACAGTCATTGGATCTCGACCGACGCGCGAGCAGCAATACTGCGATACGATAAACCGCACATTCCGGTACGCTACAATTCGACCTTTATCGAAGTCAGAAACATGATGATATGCCTTTCTGCTTCTTACACGAAGCATCACAACAACTTTTCACTAGGCAACAACGTTCAAATACAATTTGTGTTTGAGAAACTGGCCGAACGATTTCCTCATTTAAACATATTGTAGGTGTCACTATCGGTGCTTGCTTTGACGATGACGAATACGCGCTGTCAATGTGCGTTCACCACGATGCCGCCAAACACGGATGCGATCAATCTTGATGCTGTAAGCAGAGACTGGATCCATCTGAAAAAAGGACGCCTTGCCACTCGTGCGTCCAGGTTCGTCGTTGATCACACCATTGAAGGCGCTCCTATCTGTAATGGAGCTTTAAGGGTAGCCGCAGCCATGATCTCGGAGCTGAGAGAAAAACAGACACGCTGAGACAGAAAAGTAGAAAGGGGGCAGGGAAGGAATGGGTGTGTCAGCTTATTTAGAGAAACGAATTTTTGCATCAATACCTTTTTCTGCATTTTAGCACGTACAAATATATACTCTCATCCACAATCTTCTCAAATCTATACAATGTTTACAAAACTCTTAAATTAGTTACTACTTGCAGCATACATGTCGATACATTCTTCATTGTTAAGGTAGGAAGATATGGATGATATTATATGCTATGTTACCTTTTAATGTTTTTTCTCCACTATTAAATGTATTAAATAATTCTATGAGAGACAAATTTGTGTGGTTTGCCTTGTGTTTATAACAAGAGATATCACGTACGTTTCCATACTTCAAACAGCATATTAGAAAAGTGTGGAATTCGCGAGTACTCACGTGAGGGTACTCCAAAGAAGTAAGTGCATGATCACTAGCGAGTATCACGTGAGTGGGATGTTCTCTTATGGGTCAGATTTCACTAGAGTCTGGGAATCACTTATAAATACATTCGCATGAAGCTTCAGAGAGAACACATCATCCAAGACAATAGAGATGATTCCAAATGAAAAATTTGTAATTTAATTTCAATTTATGTATATTATTTAAAATAAATAACAAAGAATTTGATTTTTGACTGCACACACTCAATTTCCTTTTCACTTGCAACTTCCTGAACAAAGGTTCACCGAATGGCAGACATGTTTCAATTATCTTTTCCTCCACGTAGTTCGATCATTTTGGTACATCCTGTAATTGTGTGTTGGGAGGAAAGACTCATTTAAAAATTTTACTAATTGAAATAAAAAATTGGTACAGGATAAGAGGTTTGGGCAAAATAATGAAAAATAAATCTCTTGTGAGTTTTTTAAAATAAGTTTCATGTTAAGTAATTTGTCATGTAGCCTAATACATTGTGTTTGAGTTTTAGAACATCCATAACGAAATATTTGCTTTTTTCTACAAACTTCGAACAATGTGATGTGCTTACTAGAAACGCTTAATAATGTTTTTATGCGGTATCTGGTGATACTATTTTCTCTTACATGATCAATATTGTTCATATATTCTAACACAAACAGATTATTCGACATATTGATTTATTTTATCATTTAGTTATTTTTGTGTTCACCTGATTAAAAATCGTCAAACTAAAAAAAATAATTCTTACACGAATGAAAAACAGTTAAAAAATTTTCTACATAAATTTTATAAGAAAGTAAAAAAAGTTCATGAATAAAGGCTTCAATAACTGTATCATTTTATACTGTATTTCTTTGAAAATATGTATTTTTTTCTTTCACAGAATTATTTTGTGGAATGATTGGGTATTAAAAATGTTGAATTATCAATTATTAAGATTATTCCAAATACTAAGCATAGATTATGGTGGGACTATAATAGGAATTTCATATATAGCACAATATATCTATAGGATCTCAAAGTTTTGTACTATGGTAAAAACACATTACAAATTCTGTTACAAGGAAATAACGAAGAATATTTTTATAATGTTTACTAAAAAATTCCTTGAAGTAAAAGAGCTAAGAGGAAAAGTAGAGATATAAATTCTTTAATTGACTGTATCAAAGTTACTGTAGATGATTTTAAAAAATACTTTAATATCAAGAAGATCAAATATTTCATGTTTGGTCTTAATAAAAAGGAAATAGAGAATGATTTTTAATGAGATTTAAAATAACGATTACTCAAAGGAGTGTCATGCATTACACATCATTAAGGATATTAATAATTTCTTAGAGTGCATAAATTCAATATAAATGTTAATAAAAATGAATCTAATAGTACTGATTACTGCACTTTCTTATTTATGAATAAAACTTTTGATAAAATTAATTTATATATTTATAGTTTACTTAATAGACATTTATCATTTTTTCCTGTAACAAATGCTATTTTTAAAAAAGCATTTAAATATAATAAAACGATGTGGGTAGGTTTATCTTTAATTACAATAATAGTTCATTATCTCATCACATAGATAATTGTAAATGTAAAGACTATATATTACGATTTTATTAATGATTATCATCACACACACACAGCATGTAGTTACAGGTAACTTAATTATAATTAAGGATAAAATTTTAAAATATGTCATGTGTAAAGGAGCTAGTTCTAGATTAACTAATTCTAATAACAACAATACTGTTAAAAAACAAATTAATAAAGATATAAGTGATTTTATTACAAAATCTGCAGTTAAATATGGTTTGCCTATAGAGGTATTTGATTAATTTAAATACAATATATTAAAAGGCATGATGAAATTTAACTACCATTCTAACTCCGAATTTACTTATAAAGATGGAAAACAAATGATGAATGCTTTACAAAAGAATTTTATAATTGTTTACATTGACAAAGTTCCTGGTAATTATGCTATAATTTGTAAATATTTTTATAATAGTATACTGAATAAACACTTCCGAACAATGAATCTTTTAAAAAATAGGACTTGACTTATAGAGAAATTAGTAATCGTATTATTGCTATACATAAAAAATTGAGTATTTGCATTCCAAAGATTATGTAAATTTCCTTATATATTTTTAACACCTAAATTATATAAAATCCTATTAAATTTTGCACTGTAACACAAATGGTTTTAAAACATAAATTACTACTGCAGGTAAAATGCTGCATAATATTCAACAAAACTTCATCAACAAGCAAAATAATAAAAATATAATTAAATATAGTAAAGATATAGATTTTTTATATAAAAAATATTTATTTAGTTCATAGTTTTGATTTTGAAGATCTATTCAATTCCATTGATATCTATGGTACTATTAAGGTAAATTTAGAATATAACAGGAGTAATTATAATTAATCTTACTATTAATTTCTACGAATTTAAAACTCTCATACATTTAGTTTTAACAGAAAATTACATTAATTTTATAATGATTCTCTGTATAAACAAATTAAAGGTTTGCCTCAAGGTGAACCTACTAGCATTAATTTGGGTAATTTATAAGTACATTTTTATGAAAATAAATATATTATTTTAACTAATTGTTACTAACTGTTAACTAACTGTTAAATTTTTAGATTTTTCTATGATCTAATTGTTTTTGGTAAAAATAATAATTTTAACCCCAACATTAACTTTTATCCTGATTACTTAAGCCTAATAAAAATTAACAATGATTTATTTAAAACTCATTACTTAGATGTATCGTTAAATATTAAGGATTATAAATTACATAATAATATTTATGATAAAAAAGATGCTTTAGGTTTTAATATTCTAAAGTGCCATATTGAATTCTAATTTATAAATTTTTATATAGAGAAATGTTATTTTTAACTATATTAATTGTAATAATATATAAGTTAGCGATAAATATAATATCTTTTAAAATTTTAATAACTTTGTTAGTCATTGTATTGCACACGTATACCCTATTGATTTTCTTTGCAATTACATTTCTAAAGGTTTTCAGTTAAATGACAAAATGTAATAATATTTACATTAAGATTAATTTTTTCCAATTAAATTAATTATACAGTTACTCACAAGATGGTGTTTAGTAAAATTGAATCTATACTTTATTTTATATTAGTATCACTGTGTATGTTTGGAGGTCCCTTTAATTCCAATTAACTTTCCATCAATATTTGAGATTCAAAAAAGTATATATTTATAGACTTCCTTTTATTTTATCTTAATTTCCTAATTTTACTTGTATGCTATTACTTCCTTTTGTATTGGTGGGGCACTTTAACTAGGTGTTGTGCCCACGTGGTAAGTTTTATTATCTTGTAGTTTTTAAAACAAATTATTTTTTAATTCTATACTAGTAAGTAGTCTATCAACTTTTAGGGTTATATAAGTATTAGTGTATTTTAATTGGTAATAATAACATTATAGTTTTTAATTTTGATCAATTTTATTTGTTTTCTTATGTTTTGTCTGGTTTTTATGGGTTTTCAAATCCCTTTTCATCCATTCTTTGTTTTGTATTATTTACAATTAGTCTATGCTTATTTTATTTTTAATTATGCTATATATATATATATATATATATATAGCATACTTTACTTAATGGACGTATGAAGTATAAAAAATGTTCAAATTCTTAGGCAATTTGGGGGTATACTGGGTTAAAATTTAGAACAGAGAGCTGCCAGTTTTGGCAGCTAAAACGCTCTAACCTGGTTAGGTTATTGAGAGTGGGCTTGTACGGGCAAGAAATTTCCTACTGTTTTCAATGCATCTACTCCATTTAATTAATCATTGTAGCTGGAGATCCGTGGTCTCTTAGCAACCTATGACCAGATGTTTTCCATGGGGGAGAGATCTCGAGAAAGTGCTATCTAGAGAAAAACTCGAACACTCTCTGAGTCGAAGGACACGACGGATAACATATGATTTTCATGATCTTCTCGAAGAGAGGACACAATCCTCAGCTTTAAGATTTGAGAAATGTAGCACAGGTTGATTGAATTATCGACAATTCGTGTTGTGTACCAAAAGGTTACTCATACCATCACATGAAGTGCACGGCTCGCATTCGATATCGATTGTAATCAGGCCGTTTTCCTCGGTGCCTCCAGACATGGATACGTACGTGGATCCAGACATGGATACAACTGGGATTCCTCTGAAAAGATGATGTGACAACATTCTCGTATTCAGTTTTGACTTTGTACCCTCCGTCTATATTCACCTGACAGTCGTCGGATTCCTATCCATGGGAGTAGAAACATCGAAGTAAACGAAAACTTCTACTTTTGACTGCCGTCAATCCTGCAGAGATTGAATTCTGGTAGACACTTCTCCTTCGTAAAATAAGCATAAAACGATCTTCTTAAGATCAATGAACTTTCAAATGCACTTTCCTAATGAGAAACCCATTATATTCTTTTTATTTAGAGTCTTACCTCCCTGCCGCATCATTCGATAGATCTTAAATGCTAATCAGTTGCTTCTTCCAATCATGTGAATTTGTGTATTGTAGCATGCCTTCAGAGCAGTATATATATGTATAGATATAGTATAATAAAATAAACATAGTGAATATCCTACAAAACAAAGAATGGATAAATAATGAATTTGATAACCAAGAACAACAAACCAAACAATTTTCTTGTGTGGCACATGGCAACTTTACAATTTCTAGACCCATTTTTTATGACTATAGCTCTCTTACCGTTCATAAATTATTAGCGGTGACAACGGATGATGTCTGGAAACTTGTCCATGTGAAATTTAAAGCTCCATCTTTGTTTCAAGTTATCAGGAATGAGTGAGTGAGTGAATATTGACGTCACACCTTTAAGCTACTCTAGGGCTTTTGGCGACGAACCTCGTCGTTTTGAACCATGGTCAAGTGACTACGACGACACATGTGAGCTGGTAAACCCCTCTCCTAACTTCCACACCCCACCAAAGAGAGGATGTTTGAGCCTCAACATATTTAACATGCTTTGTCCTCCTGTACACGGTGAGTCTTCAGCGGTACTAGGCTCGAACTCATGACACACCTGCCACGAGTCCGTTACCTTGACCACTAGGCTACCACGGCCATGAGATATATTGAGTAAAACAATGTTAATAGCATACATTAAGAAGACGAACTAGTTTGTAAAACTGATCAATGCATAAAGATCTCTCTCTCGCTGATCCGAGAATCTCAATTGTGACAGGGAAGATATTGCCCTTCACTAATAGCGAAAAGGTTGATAAGCATTTTATCTACAGAAATGGCTTAGAATCTCAAAGATTGTACCGAAAGCTGTTTACCAGCAGGTGATTGCTCGATTGTAAAAGACTGCACCAGCAGTTATGTGGGATGGGATTCTTTCTTGCTTCCCTGTTGGATATAGAATGTTAGTTTTGGAAAAATTTATTCTGGATATTGTGACTGTGATGTAAGCACACAAGTGGCTAGGAAATTACATGTATCATACTTAGAGAGTACTGATGAATGATCGTTTACATTCCTAACAAGCTCAAGAAACTAATTCAAATGGATTATCCTCGTCGAGTGAAATTCACTGGCGGGTTTCTGCAGTAGAGTGCATCCAATCCAGATTCTGAAGCAACTGTGCTTTTAACAGATGAATAAATCTAAGCAAGTGAAGTTTTACCGAACAGTCACAATCAACATGCATGGGTTGAGGTAAATCCACAAGCTCCTTAAAGAGTTCAGGCAAGATGGAGCACCATCTCATTACGAATGAGACGTGCAAAACTAAATGGATGTAGCGATTAACGGTCTTTCGGTATGTGTATAACTATATTCTAGTTCTTTAGATTTGCTCGAATTGCTCAGGATTTATTACATCCTGTTCAGATTCTTCCATTGGTTTTCGGCTTCCTTTCTTTCCAAAAAAAGTCCATACGGAGCATATCTGGGACCAGCTGAAATGCAGGATGCCGCAATGCTATTTAGCGGATAACTTGAAGGAAAACATTAGAAATTTACTCAATTCAATTCGGCATTACTGCAACGCGAGACAGTTTAACGTGATATTGAACATGGCTAGGTATATCGCCTGTAATTGCTTAATTATTCTTTAGGATTTTGGGTCTTGTATCTTTCACCTTTATCATTATCAGTGTTAAAATATACGAACACGATCGGAATACTTTTTTTAAAAATGGCATACTTAACATTATAAATGCTTTTTTAGGAGTCATAACCAATAAACATTAATGCTTAACAAGCAAAACTTAAAATAAATTACAAAATTTTACACGCTTACACATATACACGCACACTTACACATTCGCATATATATAATACTAGATGTACAATTTATAATTATTTTGGTCTCAGGGGTACTCGATTAAAAAGTTTTGAGATCACTGTTCTAACTGATGCGTAATAACAATTATTGGGTCTATGGATTTTGTCATCTAAAAGAAGGATAAAATACACTTCTAATATTTGAAAGATTAATAATAATATATACTTTGGTAAATAATTTTGCTCATTTATGTATCTTGTTCTATAAAATGGCAGTTTCTGAAAATGGAACAGTTGTCGCTTCTGCAGTCATATTGTATGTGATTTTGAGTAATATTTTTCAGCAATGGGATCCTGAGTTAGCTGCGGTGGCTCAAAAATACGCTGACCAGTGCCGATACGAACATGACCCTTCCAACTGTCGTAGAGTTAGTGAGTATCTTCCAATGTACTTCACTTTTAGAGTAATATAAAAATATTTACTATGATAAGTTTAGAAATAAATCAAGAAAAGATATGTAAAAAGGTACTTTATATATACACACAATAATAATCTTTTATTTTCTTTCATATAGTATTTATGTAATAAGCAATATGTAATCTTGTCCAAAAATGCCCGATAATAAATGTTTACTCCAATCAGTATCTCTTTGAAAAGCATTATGATACACGATTATTTATATTTTTCTCTTTTGTTACTACTTACTATTATGGGCATGAACCAATGGGCAGATGAAAGATACTTCTTCTGTAGGGATTCATAGCGAATAGATACATTTTAGAAACAAGTCAAAGAAACAAGAGTTTTCAGGCATGCTTTTTCATCCGAAAGGAATAAGTTCCCTATTAAATAAATGGAGATGATGAAGAGTAACTTATGACTCATGTCAGTGTTTGTTCCGAGATATGATGAATAACGTTCGAAAGTAGATAATATTTTTGTAATAAATTATTCATTCTGCCGAGCGTCGAGGAACGAAATATTTATTTTCCCTTACCCATTTCATGGCATATAAGAAATCTGTAAGTGTTTTTAAAGCCCAATTGACGATTTTGTGTCAGACAAAATTTAAAAACGTGGACATTTATTGTAATTTTAATAATGATTTGAGCAGCAGAGACATATTTCTAAGAACTCCATTTGTAAGCCAAAGAGATAATCCCTATAAAACTTACATGATTTCTTTTTCAATGAGGGCTATAGCTAGAATTGACGAATTTAAATTTTTATAAAATACAACTAAAGTATCATTTAGCATCGTTCAATTAAAAAACTAATTACAAAGAATATTCAATATTTTCTCCCTTCTTGTGGATATTTTTACTCTTCTCTACTATATAGTCAAAAAATAATTAAGAGTTTTTTTTTTAAATTTTTTTTGTACTCGTCAAAAAATAATCCACTTCGAGTGAATAACCATTAATCATGAGTTTCAAACAAATAGAAAAAAGTAAGGAATAATTATTAAGAATATATCGTCAGATGTATCACAAAGAAATATTTCATAGGATATACGAAGCTTCCAAAAGGTTTGAAAATGTCTCCGGTTTCTTAAAATATTAGGGAGAAGTACAACTAAATTTACAGTTGTTCAGCATAAAGTTGACAAAAGAAAAGAGAATCGTACCGAAAATGCCAGGTCCAAGCATAGAGTCAACGCTTGGTTCTGTAGTACGTGTCTTCTGACAACTAAAATGCCATTCATGAAGAAGAGTTGAAGAATAGATCCAAATTATTATTTTATATTATTTTAAAATACTTAAACATGAAGTAAGATCCCCATTACGGCATTTTATAGTACGAAATCAGAAGATTTCAGCAAAATCAATTGAACAACATCCTCTCTCGAAGCTATTTCTCGACGAAAATTATGGCACTGACCGATACTGCTATTTTTTATTTTCAAAATTTTTTGATGACGTTAATTAAACTAATTTATCAATACATTAAGTCCATTACTTCATTTCCTTTGAGTAATTCAGAACGTTCCACTTATGGAAATTTTACTTTCATAAATCATTAAAGATATAAATACCCCAAAAATTTGCGATTCATTTGATTGATTGATGATTGATTTTACGAACACACAAAATGTCTCCTTTTTTAACACGCACATTGAAAAAAATCTTTTCAGGTTTTTTTTTTTTTTTTGAATTATTATTATAATTTACAATTGTCTGCTTCCTGTTCTCGAACTCTCAGTGATGCTCAAACATTTTTAGGAGTGGACTGATAGTGTTTATTATGAAGCGTAATAACTAATATAATACGTATTTTTTTCTCTAAAATTACTTAATACTAGTACGATAAATAAAGCTTTCAGAATTTCTCGTTTCTTACATTTTTTCAACTTAAATATAAAAGCAAATAAACCTTTTTTATAAATATGAATAAATTGTTATATAAAAATGTTAATATCTACCATTAAAAATATATTGTATATATTATTTATATGTAATTATATAAATTTACATATTATTAATATATATAATTCCGTAAATAATTAAAATATACATTTAATTTTGTATAAAATCTCGTAACTAAACAAATGTAGAGAAAAAAATATGGGAATTTTTGCATATGCAAAAAACAGAACGTGCCGTTTTATGATTTTTAAAACATTGAAATTGAAAATTCAATGCTATTATTTTAAAGTTTTCAGAAGGTCAAATGGAACCTCTAGGTGAGTCGCAGTTTTCCAATTCTTACACTAGGTTATTGATATTGACGAGTTAAACATTTTAAATCAAATATTGAATTTATCGTTACATCCTCTTTTTTCACAATGTTTTTTTACAAATAAACCAGCACAGTTTTCTTTACTACTTGACTGTAAATTGAGCAAAATGAAACAATCACATTTAAAAACGCCTGCTTCTTTGTCAAGAGCTAAGACAAGGATAGATGCTCTGTTCAGATGATATCACAATAATTTTAAATCTAACACTGTATTTCATTTATGTAAACTAAATGATTATGAAAGATATTTAAAAAATGATACATTATATATTTTTCGCGAAAAAGTATACTTTATATATTTTTCAAAAAGTACACATTTTATAGGGTTCGTGATATACTTTATATTTTTGGAAATTTTCTACTTGAAAAATATATCAGACAGACATTACAGAAAAATCTATAAATATTAAAGTATTTTTAAATCTTATCTGGATTGAGAGAGAGAGAAATATTAATTTTTCTCACAATTAAATTTATCAAGTTTTTAAAGCAATCTGAGTATAACGTATTGGTCCTATTCTAAAATGTTTTGAGAAATACCAATTTTCAGTAATAATTTAATTAAAAAAATGTAAAATTACATCCAATGAATTTACAGCTCACGAAGGGTTTCATACATATTTTTATAATTTTTTCCATTATGAATAAACATATTGCTTAAAAATATTGAAAAAAAAGTAATATTTTTAATTTGTAAATGAATAGAAGGATTTCAAATCTAATTTTAAATAAACGCTTAAATAAACTATACAATAACAGGGCCTAATTCTATAAAATCGCTGCAATTTGTGACAAATTACTAATCAAATATTTTTTCATTCCAACCAACAAATAGAGCCTTTTCAAACGACTTAAAGTTTCTTATATTCCAACATCCTTCGTTTTTAATGTATTTTCTAGTATCGATTTTCACTAGTATTGAATAGTTTGTATTCGCCTCATTTCCTCTCATTAAATGTCATTTGACCTTCTGAGTGACATTCGGTGTTTATTAAAATAATTCCTAAGGGATCAATTACTGCAAGGATGCGGAGACTTAATTGTCTGCTTGGAACATTTTATTCTAAACAGTGGACTATTAATATCGGCAATTTTGAGCAAGATGACGAGAAAACGATATGTGTCTTTTTCTTATAATTTTCAGAATGGTGCTCCTCCAAATAACAGCTTCGGAAGCAGATCAAAATCTTATGACTGGAGCATTTCAATCTGCCCTCAAATGCAATAATTGAGATTTTCTGTGAATAAAATTTCTTTACTTTTGTTTTCAAAAATCAAACAGAGAGGAATATTGGAGCCTTAACCTAAGTTCGATCTTATATGAACTTAAAAATAAAATAATAATAGCACAAAATAATATTAATAAATTAAAATAAAATAATAGTATAATGTAAAATGTAAGAAGTAGATGTAGATACAGATGACGATTCAAATGATCTTTGTTAAAGCGATAAATTCAACTAAAAATATGGGAAAAAAATATAATTTAGGTATAAAGACATTGAAAAGTAAAAAAGAAATTGCTGTTGTTTTTTTTTAAATTCAAAATACAAGAGATCCGTTATTTTCTAAATAGATTTTTCAAACAAAAGAAAAATCTATGTTTAGCTCCTTCATCAATGATCGTTCACCTTATTTTTTCTTACATAGTACATACGCATTCTTAATCTTTTATTAACATATTCATTTTTATTTATTCTTTTCGATATTCATTTCTTAAGCATAACATCTCCCGTTGCCTTTTTGTCATTTTTAATTCCCAGTTTAGTGTTACTTTTCCTTATCGTAAGAAAAGTAAAGGAAAAATAATTTTAAAACACTAACAATGAGAATTCAAATATTTTCTTGAGATTTTTTTATCTTTCTTTGCCGATGAAATGTACGATTACTTTACTGTTTTTTTCTATGGAATATAGTGAATTTCGGAGTTGGACAAAATATTGCCATTCAAAGGTTGACTGGTGGTCATACCGTACCACAAGCAGATTGGGATTTTGCAGTGAAGGACTGGTTTCACGAAATAGATTATTTCAGCCAAAATGATATATCTCCATTTCAACCCCCATCAGGAAGTGAATATAGACATTTTAGCCAGGTAATGTCAGTTAAGTTTTTTTTTAAAAATTTTTTTGTCATATAAGTTACTTTGAAAATGTTTAATTTTCTCTTAAGGTTACTTTTATTTCGTGTTAACACGTAAAAATAATTACGACATCTTTCATCCGACTGAAAATTGAGCATGTTGGAGAAAAATATAGAAATGGCTACGTTAAATAATAATGTACTTTTGACTGAAATTCAGTACTAATAGGAAAATAGTAGACAGATCATATTTACAAACTTAGAGAATCTAGTGACAGTCGCAATTCTGAAAGCTGAGCGTATAGTTTTCATTTTCTAGGCAGTCACAGAATAGTTACGCCAAAGCAAAATTACATTGAGTATTTTTTAAAAATATTCCTTTCTATGTATATGAACACTGCGAGCGAAGAGATCCTCTCCACCTCGAGGAATATTCAAAAGCAATATATTGATTGGTCTCATAACACTGATTCAAGTAATTTCAACGAGAAGAGATGTTCTCACAATAAAAACAATATGGGGATTAATTATGAGACTATAATTATAGATCCTCTTATTCCAGTTTAAAATCTACTATCCCAATTATCTGAACACTAATTAAACCCTAGTTTTCAATCGTCACTTTAATTCTTTCCTCTATCAAATATTTGAAATAAAACTATAAACTTGAATAATACCTGATGAGAGTATCCTATATATATATATATATATATCTCCTCACTTTCTCTTTCTCCTTCCCTCTATAGATAGAAAACGTAGACTATATATAGTAGACCTAATTTCAATAATCAGGGTTCCTTCAGAGGGTTGGCTGTGAATACACACGATTTGATAGACCAAAAATTTCCCAACAGGATTAATGAGTCACAATGTTAACTAACCATGGTATAAATTACGTTAGGGGATAATTTTATTTCAAAATTCCACTGTACTTTTTCCCACGTGGGTTTGATTTTCTGAAAATTATCTGGTGTGGACTAACTCCAATAAGATCTTCTATTTCTCTTTAAATTCTGGCAAATAAATTAAGCGATGGACATTTTTCAATTGGAAATTCTATAAACAGAAAAAAGTACGGATATTCTATTATCAATAAAATCTTAAGGTTCATAATAAACTGAGCCCATCATTCCTTAATGGAATTATGACTATGCAGATGGCATTAAGAAATTTTAACTGGCCTGCAAATTGGGACTAATCTATGATATGTAGTCACTGTATTTTTCCACTGATTGGGAGACAAAGTTTAAATATGTGATCCTTTTATACCATCTCCCTTTAAAGATGTTCGAAGCATTTTAAATCATACACTTTAACTTTCATTGAATTGCGTGAGGAAAATCTCAAATTACAACCATTTTTTTTTTTTTTTACATGTGTGTGACATTAGTTTCTTTCCCCACAACAATTTCTTTTATTCCATGCATTATCCAGAGTTAAACTACCTAAATGGTTTTATTTAAGAAAAGGAACTGTTTTTCCTCTTGTGTTCGGCACAATATACTCCTTAAGGACTTAGTGCCAATAGTTTTCACCCAATTTCATTTGTTAGAGATGAAGCAACAAGAAAACACTTTGGATATGCATTGTAATATAATACTCATTTCCTAGGCTTCCCACAACATATACAAAATAAATTGGAACGAATGGGTTCTATTTATTTTCGGCCCATTCAGCTTCTTTAAAATAAAAATAGGCTGTAAATTAAATAGGGGCAGCTTAACCTAGAAACTCGCAGAACAGTGGGCATGCGCAAACAGGATATGGAAACGGTGAGGTGGCGCTGTTCCATGTGTATTGAAAATACACTCCATCTGCTTAGAAGGGTCTGGTGTAAAGGTAAAGAGATTCGTTTCCATCACTCTAAAGTATGTTTTTAAAAGGCAATCAGTCATCGTGGCTTAAAATCGTGGTTGCCGGTGACGAACCTGCAGAAGAATGTTATTAAGGATTACTGAAAGCCTGGGACTCATTGCCGTATAGGATGGTTGCAGGATGAGTTAAAGCGTTTTGTTCGGATCGGAATGAGCCCGAATTAAAGCGTTTGTCGAAAGAATGGCATCACCGAGGTCCGCCACGTCCACAAAAATTTCGATAGGAACCCAGTCGGTGCAGATTATGCTGATGGTGGCATACCATTGGGAGGATTTGATTCTTACGCATGCTGTGCTTGCAGGACAAACTGTCAGGCCAGACTACTATTGCCGATTTCCACTGCACCATCTGTGTCAGCTATGAGGAGTAAACATCCACGTTTATTGTAAAACAATCTCACTATCGTGTTGCATGGCAAAGCTTGTTGTCATGTAGCAAACAATGTCACTCTCCTATTGCGACGGTGGCAGTGGAAAATCTTGAAACACCCTACCTACTCACCTGACATGAATCCCTGTGACTTCGATCTGCTTCCGCAGTTGAAGGAACCTGTCTGAGGCCTCCGATTCCACGATGTTCCATCTGTATGCCTCGCATTAGGGCGCTCCATCACTGACATCAACAATCAACACTTTACCAATGGTCCCAAAGGCTTCCCGACTTTTGCCAAAAGGTTATAAGCTTTGCTGGTGATGATATAGGAAGAATGTAATGCAATTGTACTTGGAAGTTCATTAAAAATTTTTTATACCTGTGTGGCATTTACTTAATTTACGGCCCTTGTATATATAATTCATACATAATTCAATTGTGAAGTTTTATAAAATTTGACGTATGCTATGCCCTTAAACTTAAGCTTCTTACAGGATTTCCAATTATATTTTTTAATCCTAACGTTTATTTTATGTTTTTTGCTTAGCTTGCATGGGCAGATTCTTTTCGAGTTGGCTGTGGCTACGTTTTATATAAAGAAGGCAATATTTTTCAGGATGAAACATATACAAGATTATATATCTGCAATTACGGACCAGCGTGAGTATTAAGATCAAATTAAATTTTTTTTCTCTCTTTTTCGTCTGGTTGTGTGTAAGACTAAATCAACGAATGAAATTTATATGCAGTACTCAAAAAATCAGGGAAGTACATGTTTTTAACAAAATTATGCAAATTATTTCTATCAGTAACTAAAGTAAAACAAAACATTCATTGTCTAGAAGCTTCTTTTTGTTCAGTTTTAGTTTTAAGAAAAGATGATTTGAAATGTTACAACAACGGGATTTTCTGGATACCACTGCCTATCGAGAGACTTCAATCTGGGGGAACGCTAAATGTAGCAGACTCTTTTAGAGTGACACAAGAAGTATCTTTTCAAAATCGATTTCAAGAACATGGAGAATGTTAGACGTTGACTATCTAGATAGTGACTATCGACCCCTATCTCGTAATAATCGAGACAGAGCAGTACTTCCCAAAGCCTTATCTATAACCTCATCACATCCATGGAAAATAGATGATCAGCAGTTTGGGCTGTTCGTGACTACACACTATATTAAACGCCTTATATTTTCTTGAAACAAGTTTCTTTTTTTGTTATTTACATGTAATCCAATTGTTATCCTGAAGTACCTGCTGATGTTCTTTTCAAAGTTTCAAAAAGAATTCAAACTACCATACAAATTTTGTTACGTCTTCTCGCCTGTGTTGTGTTTTAATGCATGTGTACTTTACCCACAACAGGCTCTCTGTCATCCATGTCTTGCTTCTCTAATTTGTTTGAGAAGAATGAACTACTTAACTACTAATCATTTTCAAAAATAAAATATGACAGTTAACGGAACGGAAGTTTTTCATATTTATTTTTACATTATATAAAATTTCGAAATAGAATTGCATCGTTAATCATTTTTGAGATTTTTAAATATATTCAAAGCCAAGATGTAACATCTCAATTACATTTTAATTCATATTATTAATTTTTAGTGGAAATGTATACGGAAGCAGTGTGTATGAGATAGGGGCTCAATGCAGCGATTGTCCTATAAATACTTGTTGTGGCAGTTCCTGTACAATGCAGACGTCACATCCAGGTTTATGTCGTAAGTATTACGTTGTTCAATGTAAGCACTGTAAATACATTTTCTCAATTTGCTTCATTTAAGTTTTTCATATTGTATTACCATTTTATGACTATCACGTTTAGAATTTTTTCATTTTTTCATTACATATTTCTTAGACAATAATATAGCTTTATGTTGTTTAAAAATGCTGGAAAGTTTGCAATGATATATGTATGCATTTTAATACAAAACTTAATAAAAGGCTTTCTATCGAATAATAATCATATATTCTCACACAGGTTGCATATGTTACTTCACACAACAAAAATATATTGCTTTGACAGTATAATATCAAAACATTATAAAACTGTTTTAGAGATAGAAATATTGTACAATTTCGTCGGTACCTGAGATAAATAATCAGAGTTGTTTAAAAACGATAAAAATCTATTAGTAAGGGAGAAATGAAGGGAAAAAAATAGTAAGACGATAATATAGAATAAATTAAAAATCAATTGATCCCATTTCCTTTGAAATTGTTTTAATGAGTCAACATTTCAAATATTAGTCATTTTTAAATATTAATTTTTGTAAAGAAATTCTGTATATTGTACCGTGGTTCCTTTAGTTGCTGCAAAGGTCCACACAAATAACACTTTTGGCATAAATCCTTCTGTAGCTCTCTAGGACAACTGGGAATACACATGTCCCAATCTACAATAGCATAGATTCGCACAAATGTTGAACAGAGTTATTTATATTCTTAATCATATCGCATAACACAAATGAAACACACAGTCGCTGTTACTCCAGTGTAGTTTCTATGCATCATTTTTTTTACAGTCGGACCTTATGGAAGTTCCTGGAGTTTTCTAGCCAAATAATCACACTGGAACCTTCAGAACTTTTATAGAAACAACTATTTTGATCACCCAATTTGGTTACTTGGTGACTTCTTGCAGTCCAATTTGTTTCTAAAATCATTCTTTTTCATTTACTGTCATTGAACTAATGGTCTTCCTTCGATCCCAATACTGTTTGGGCAGAAAAGCAGAGTCTGATCTTTACAGTTTCTCAGTCAATTAAAATAAAACCTAATCTTCATTTTGAACTGGATCTCTTTAAGGTTGTTTTCTCCATATAGACGAAAG
Source organism: Trichonephila inaurata madagascariensis (assembly GCA_019973955.1). NCBI lineage: Eukaryota > Metazoa > Arthropoda > Arachnida > Araneae > Nephilidae > Trichonephila > Trichonephila inaurata. Next base: position 172,637 of record BMAV01013211.1, read on the forward strand.
CGTGAACTTAACATGGAGCACATATTCGGACCCAAAAGGTGCCTCAATTTTTATAAAAATTGGTGACATTGTAACTCATGCATTTCTTTAGAATGTAGTGTTTTTAAAATTACGAAATATTTCATGAACAGCTAATTTTTCCTATTAACATATAACGGCATAGCTCGTTTAGCATTACGGTAGAGGAGAAAAAACACATTTTATACCGGAAAAAATAGATAAACTCGGATAAAAAGTAGTAGTATTATAAAATAAATGATTCTTTACAGGATAGTGAAGCCAGAATATAATTGGAGTACTTTTATATCTGAACAAATATTCCGGGTCCTATTCTTTAACATTAGCCGAAGAGTCTTAAGAGAGAAATCCTCTGTTACAGTAACTTGATTTATTTAATATAAACTATCTAATAAGTGGTACACTCATCAAATATTAGAAAAAAATAGGAGGAGCTTAACTTTAATAATTCTAAATAGAATTTTTGTTTTATCGAGAAAAAAGTTTGTGTATTTTTTTATGCAGTTAGTTATGTTAGTTGCTGCTTTTCAATGCAAAACAAAGAATTATACAACTAAATTTCGAATTCAAACTACTTTTCCAAGCACGTAAAATTTAGCAATTGTTTAACGGAAAAGGGCATTTTTTGTTACTGATAAAACTGTCAGTAATTTTCTATGATATACTATACCACATACGAAAGTTTTTAAATCATATTAGTTCAAAAGCAATGGATTTCATAGTTCAAACTAGAATTTCTTTAAATTTTAGTATTACTTTTGTATGTTTTCCCTTTATTTTCTTCGTTATTAATTATTAATATTTAAAAATTTCTGGTAACACCGTGGAAAGACAGCTAAGATAACATTGTTGATAGTTTGAGTTGATCAGAGAAAATCAGAAAAACCTTTTTAAGTTAATAGTATTTTTTCACATAAAATACTCTAAGTGTAAAGGGATCTATTCGTTAATAGAAATAGAATTTGTATTTTAAAACACTTTATTTATTTTTCAGGCAGGACAAATGACGATCCTCCGATCTATCCGCCTCCAATGCCGAATTTGTTTTATTGCGCTTTCCAGAATAATACGGATTGTAACAACTACATCATGGGCAATCCAAACTGGGTGATAGAACCCACTCTTGGGGGTAAGGATTCCTTTTTCTTTCATACATTTCATAAATATTATTTCCATTCGACATTGAAACGAATTTATATTTTTCAGAAAAAATAGTTTATGCTTACATTTTTAAAATAAGTTAGTTGGATACCTAGGTACATATATCATGACAAAATTATTTTTACATTTAGTTTATTTTCGTATGTTTCAGGTAATTATTTGGGAATTGTGCTCAACGGAGGTGAAAACAGTACGATTGTCTTTTCAAACAAAATACAGCCCAAATCGGATTCCTTTTGTGTCTCTATGGAATATCGTAAAGGCCCTAATAAGTATGACGATGAGATGTCAAATGAAGCTGATGAAGTCTTTTATATTCCGGAACTGAATTATACAGTTTCCCAGCCTTTGCAGGGTTATCCAAATCCAACCAGACAGCAATTCAGTACATTTAACATAACACTGAGTTGGGACAAACAGACAGAGGTGAGTCAATTGAACTAAACATTTGATTTACTACTCAAATACCCACATCATATAAAATAAAATGAAAGCTAATTGTATAGAAAAACGTTTCTATGTATTTTAAGTAATAATATTGAAACATTTTATTTTTCAGATGAAGCTTTCTTTTGCAGTGCCACCTGGTAAACCTGCTCAGTTTTTTAACGTAAAAAAAATCTTAGCTGTTGACGGAAGTTGTCAAAATTAACCGATGCGAAGATAAATATCTTTGAAAATGAACATTTGCTCTCAGTATTCTTTGCAAATAATTGCTCAGCGTTGGTAATCATTTTGTTTTCGTTATTAAAAGTTTGTTAAATTACATGTTTGGGGAAAGTTTAAATTTCCAATGAAACTATCAGCGTAAATTTATGTCATATATTTTATGGATTTTAATAAAGGGCGAAAAAAAAACAGAGCCTCAGATTTTTATTATTAATTTTTAAGATTATGATTAAGTATATTTCTGCATGAAACAATTCCAACTGATCAAGAATACGAGGGTAAGGTGAAAAGTTCTTGGCCTGAAAGTGAAGGACTGTGATTTTCAGTTAAAAATGACTTTATATTTCTATATAATCTTGAGCACACTTGGTCCAGCGTTTCTTCAGCATCAGTATTCCTTCCCAGAGTCTGAAGGGCTGTGAAAATATTCATCTATGGCCCTTTCAACTTCTTCATTGGAAGTGAAGCACTTCTCAGAAACAAATGGCTTCAAGTAGGAACTGATGGAAGTCTGAGAATGCCAAATCAAGAGGATAAGGGGGATAGCCGAGCCAATCGTACCCCCAAATCCCGCAGTCTTCCCATCACCAACTCACCCTTTTATACAGGTACGTTGCTTTGGTGAAAGATGATTTTTTCTTCTTCAACCAGGCCTCATCTCAGGAATTTTGGCATCCAGCTGGTCAAGAATGTTGGAATAATATTCGCCAGTAATTGCTCTGCCTTTTTCAAGAGGATCAGGATCCCTTTCGCATACCAAAACACGCTGCCTATAATCTTTCCGGCGTTCGACTTGGATTACTTTGGCACTGATTCCCACCATTCGTTCGACTGCTGTTTCGTTTCGGATGTGTACCCATGTCTAATCTATGGTGTGATAAATCGCTGCACAAAAGACGGATTCCTATTGAATCGGTCCAAATATTGCTGTGAAAATCATTGACGCATTGGTTTGTCATTGGTTTTCAGCCAATGCGGCACCCATAATACTCAGAGCTTTCGCATCCCTAATTCCTTGTGCGAGTTGTTTGGCACCCTTTTCCTTCACAGCCTCTATATCTCATTCCCCTTCACTCGCCTATCGTCCCAAACTATATCATGCACGTTTTCGATAGTTTCCTAAGTGTTTCACGGGTGTCATTTCGTGGGACGTTTCAATGCAACTTTTGAACGGTTGACATAGAAGTCTCCATAAACTCAAGCCAATTTTGAATCAACTTCTTTAGGGGTTAATCCATCCAAAAGAAAAAATTGGATTCAAGTGGATCCATTTGGAAGAAATACTGCAAAATTCGTGTCAAGAAACATCTTGAGAGAACTTGCCATACGACACCAAGACCCAGAAAAGAAACATACATTTTAGCTGATTGGAACGCCTCTTTGTCAGGCAGGGAACTTTTCACTTTATCCTTGTATCTACTAGATCTATTATTTTACATTGCGATAAGTAAAAAAAAATATTTGAATAGAAATAGATGTGTCTGTTCAATCTTTAATATAAGTAAAACATAATATAACCAAATATTACAATTTTTATTTCTTAGAACAGCATTTATTATATGTATTTAGAGAAAATGTGTTAAGTATTTACGACAGCTTTGAATCTGGTTTAATGTAATGCAATAACTATTGTAAGTCCTTTTGTAACATTTAGAAGAATTTAAAAATATTTATGGGTAATAAATATCTAGAATAAAAACTTTTTCATCATTGAATTCTATACTGATTATTTCCAGCTATATTCTTCCGTTTTGGAAGTATTTTGGACAGAAATTGTAATTCGCGAAATTATTTTTCAACTATTTTTCTTTGTAATTCGATTAAATTAATAAAAAAACCATTTAAAGTTAGATTTTAATTTGAAATTAAGAAAATCTGTAAGCCAAAATTAATGGCAATTCAGTAATAATATATTCATTTATAGATTTACAAAAAAGTTTAGTATTTCAAATTACTTTAAAATTCAACATTATGAGAATTTTCCCGCTATCGAAAAAATATATTACGGTTGAACCTACGTATTAAAACCTCTATATTGCGAATTTTTCTATAGAGCGAACTTTTTCTTGGAACCAAGAACATTTCATGATTCTCTTCGTAAAATAACCTCCCAACAGCGAAGTACATTTCCTTTATAACAAACTTTTTCTCTGTGATTCAATTTTTTCTCCCTACTTTTAAAGTGTTTCTGGACATTTCAAGTTCTTCTCTCTTTTAACGCATTTTATGATCGTCTTAAATCTTGAACTGGTTTTATTAGGTGCCTAACTCTCCGAGAGCAATAGAATTCTAGGCATTTCATTCAGAAAGTGCAATTTTAACCCCCATTATCCAGTTTACTATAAACATCTTCGATATCCCCTTTCACCCTCAGTGGAGTCTCGTCTCCTTGAACTAGTCTCCGTTCATTTGTAGTGTTGATCCGTCGTACTGGTAACTTCGTTTCTTGTAGCTCAAAAATGTCAAAACGTAAGTGCTTAACCATCAAAGAAAAAATTTAATTCTTCAGAAAGTGGATAAATGCATCAAGAAACTTTTCTTGCGGTTTTTCTTTCTTTTTTTTTTTTTGACAGGTAAGATATATAAAATAAATATATATTAATTTACAAAAAGGTTTGAATAATTATTTTTATGAATTTAAAATTTGTTTTATGTGGTTTATGAAGAAAATTTAAAGATTAATTTCTATATAACGAATTTTAGATAAAACTAACTTTTTTTTCGGGATTTAGCGACTTGGTTATATAGAAGTCCTACTGTAAGTACATTAGGATATTAAACCTGGTTGAGAAACTTTGTTTCGTGTAAACATACCACAAGAATGTAAGATGCTTTATTTTTAGAGCGGATTATATTTAAAACAGATTGCTTCTCACTTATTCAATTTTCTGTTTCTCCAGTAACCCAAATTTTCATCCCTTCGGCATTTTCCCTTACTGTCATGGATCATCAAAAATTGTGATCGAGATTTAAAATTTATCTTTAACCCAATGGACATTGATGAAGAATTTTATGATTTTCTATAGACTCATATGATTTGCTACGTAAAAAAGTGTTTTTCAAGTCCCACTTTAATTACTGCAGCATTTTGAAAGTAACAGAGAACAGTATATGAAGAACATATAAAAGACTTCTTCTACTCCAATAGAATAAAATTTGGATGTAATTTCCACTGATAATTTGATTTTATTCGCGAGAAAAAAGTACACTGCACTCTCTTTTTATAATTCAATCCCATCGAATAAAAATACCCAATCGAAATGTTATGAAATCCATTCCTTGAAGTTCATGCAGTCTGCAGGGCTTCGATTTCTCTTTCATGATTCTGCATTCGACTACGTCGGCTTCTCCTGGCTTGAAGCTTTTCTTGCAAGCCCTGGGTAGTACGGGCTTTGTTGATGGTTTGGGCCTTTTCGAAATCGGCCATTTCAACCGCATGCTTCTTCCGCAGCTCATCGATTTTGCCTACAAAAATCACATCATTTTCAAACATTTTTACTAATGAAAACATACGTAACAAAATTAAAACAGCCGCATTGTACAGAATTACATTGTACATTGTACAAAATTAAAACAGCCGCATTGTACAGAATTACATTGTACATTGTACAAAATTAAAACAGCCACAGTAAACGTAATATTTTAAGGAACCCCTTTTTTCCCTTTTGTTTAGTTGAATTTCAAAAATCAACTGATTTATACAGCAGGGCAAACTTTACTAATAAATATTTGACAATACGTATTGAAAGCTATACAAATCCATTGAATTTGCGTTCTATTCAAAATTGATATTTAACTTAAGCTATTGTGATTATGTAATAGGAATAAAAGAATATCAGTTGGATGTTTCAGAATTGTTTTTATTTCGTCACGTATTTTATTACATTTAACTCGAGTAAATAATTTCGTTTATGTTTGAAGAACAGCTGCGCAGCTGTTTTTTCGATTCTAAAGGTCAACGCTATATTTAAAGATCAAAAGGAAAGGTAGGAAAAGAAAATGTATTCTTTGGATAACAGAGTGATTTTCTAAAGAATACACTTCCGAGAATTTAAGTTTTGAATTTAAGAGTTATCAAAAATGGGGATCACAAAAACTATTTAAAAAATAATTGAATACGTTTCAATAGTAAATCCAACAAGGCACAAAAAAATTGTCAGTTTTCTTCAAAATTTTGGATTATTTTCAGTTTCTGTAATGAATGCTTCTCATTCAATAAGTCAATTAAAATGTAAAATTTATGATTATTTTTAAAGCATATTTTCTATGCAATTACTTTTAATACTTGTGTTGAATCCATGTGTTTTAGTATCCGTAAGTGTTACTTGAGCCATTCTATGCCGAATTTGCTTCTTTTATAGTATAAGGTATATTTATACTCATTAAAGGTTTAACTTGATCTTGAACCAATTTATTCAATCTTTGAATCTAACCAATATTAAAACTAATGAAACATAAGTTGCGTTGTAACTTAAACAAATAAGCATTGTAATAACTTGTTTCAACAGAAGGCTTCGAATAAAGCAATCTGATTCAGGCATCTTGTCAAGTTGCTTTGACATCAATAACGCTTCTATTCCACACTGGAATAGTTCTATCCTTTCTCCATCCCGTTTCTTCTTCATTTGCACAGATCTTGTTTCTTTCTCAAGGCACGCTTTTCATTTCAAACATCGGAGTAAACTATCCTCAGACAAGGAAAATGTACCTTACAACATCGATTGATTATAATTAATGTAAATGGAACGCCTCATCTGCTAACAGTTCAAATATTTAAGACATTTCATATTTTCTTAAGTAGTAGCAAAAACATATAAACAGCTGTTTTCAAAAAATAATTATGTTATATTACAAATATAACAACTGCAATACTCTTTAGGCTTGAATAAAAATTATAAATTAGATAGATTTTTTCCTACTGTTTACTTTGGGCAATTTCAGAACAATTTTATATTAGACTCAAAAGATCATAACACTTATTACAGCCTTGTTTCTTCAAGTACAAGACATACATATAATAGTCTACTTTCCTATTCCTCTCTATCCTAAGAAAGAAACCTCTATCCTAGAAAAAAGATAATTTTTTTTCTGACGCAATCTTTAGCTAAATGTGTATAATTTTACCAGTTATTTGCCTACGTCTTGAATTGGAATGCTTCCACTATCTTACTTTTAAGTATAAATGTGCTTTCATTTGAATTATTTTATTAACATTTTTACTGTATACTGTGGAAATTCTTCTTGCAATTTTGGCATCCATGTATCCCCTATATTTTTTCTAAATAATCCTCCCAATACACACAGTAATACTGGCCTTCGAAAGAGCTGCTACTTGTAAAATATTATCGAAGGGAATGAAGTCATATATGCATGTTCAGTTGAATTGTATCAGTTCAAGTTTTCGTACACGTATTTTTAAAAAACCCTTTGAGTTAAACGGTAAAAAAATAATAGAGGAAGAAGATTACAGAAAACAGAAATGTATTTTGACGGAAAGTATTAGAAAGGGTGTTGTAAATATAAGAAGAAACTTTTTATAATTAGTAGAAATATATTGAGAGATGACAAGCAATTTTCACGAAATGTACTACATAATAATATGTATTAAACAATGTTTTCTTTGTCATCTTTTTTGTTTCAGTCATATTTAATATCTTTTAAAAGGAATATTTTTGTATTTTTTACCAAATGAAATGCATAGATCTTCAAATTACTTAAACAAAAGGAAAAGCATAATTTCAATGCCTAAAAAAGATTGAATAATACTCACCAGAAAACAGAGTTTTAAAAATTACTTTTATTAAATAACAAGAAGAAATATTTTTGAACAAACCAATTGGTTTTCTAATTCTAATAACTTGAAATTCTTCAGGCAAATCTAAAACGACATACACGATCCATTGAAAAAATTCCACTGAGATACAATCGAAACTTGCAAGTTGTTAGGGGATTTTGAACATTGGCTTCCCAAAAAATATAAATTTTGTTCTAGGATTTCTTACAATCTTCAAATTGTGGGAAAATGAAATCTTGTTCTAATAGGGTGTGTCGTCTACCCCAATCTCAAACAGTGTTCAAGTGAAAATGAGCTCTTGAAATGCTGTGTTTTATGGGGTTAAACCTCTGAAACATATGAGGTGTGAGTCCTATTGATAATTTTCGATTGCTAATTCTCCTATGTCCAACAAGATCTCTTCGAAATGTATCAGAGCAAAGATTTTGCCTAGAAAAGGTCCACTCCATTTGTCTCATGATTTAGAGGCACTGGATGAGTCACAAGTCGAGAAGTAAAAGAGACAAGCCGGTGACTCTATTTTGAGAGGCAGACATTTTTCACTGATAAAATGTGGAATGCTGGAATTTTTCAAGTCACCTAATATCCCTTACCTTTTCTCAGAAAGGATTCCATTTCAGAACAAAACTGGGAATTCGTTCACTGGGAAATTTCTACAGAAATGCTAGCAATCTTACTATCATGAGAGACAAGAATATTATTCAGATGATTCAAGTATCATTCATTTGGATTGAATTGACAATAGGAAAGTTGTCTTAATTATCTGATTCCATCAAGTTATAGCTTCTTTTTTTTTATCGCAGTTTGAATTAGAATTTTTCATTTTTTACAATAACAGTTTTCATTTCTTTATTTTTAACTATTTTTCCAAAACCTTTTGCTCAATCGTTGTTTGATTTTTGAGGTGTGAATTTCGACAATGCTTTCGTACTTTTCTATTATTATCCTATAAAATTATTGACTTTATTATTTATCACTAATATCCTTTCGAACTTACAGTGACCATTAGAAAAGAATGTAAATCTGAAATCATTTTTACAACCAAATAATTTCATACATGTAAGCGGACTTTTGCTTTAATACCTGCACTACATTCGATTAGATATTTGACTAGATACAGAAATATTAGAATTAGTTATTTTATCATCATTTTCTTCATCGTTTACTAAAAATGCGGTTTTCGACTTTGATTTCTGATTTTCGATGCAGCTGAGAATGTGTTTTTATTTTGCATTATTTTCTGTTTCCTTCAAATTCCCCAAAACAGATTTTAATTTAAGAGTTAAAACAAATAACGATATTAGTGAGTACCGTATTACAAAGAACTGAAAAATTTTGTTTCTAAATACACTGCTGTGGCCACCGTAAATGCAACACCAAGAAAGACAAGACATAGCACAACAAAATTTATTTTGTAGATAACATGTTGACCAAGTATCAAATGATTAAATTTATAGACTTCTGTGAAATGTGGTTACTGCCAGAATCAGTAGCCAGAGTAGCTACCATTGTTGGAGATCACCGCTGTCACACGGCTCGGCATTGAAACAAAGAGACTTTGAATGTGTTCTTGGGGTACAGCAGACCAAGCAGCTTCGACACGTTGCCAAAGTTGATCTGGTGTGGCAGCTGGGGGTGTAATCTGGGTCAATCGTTGAGCAATCATGGACCACATGTTTTCTATCGGTGAAAGATCCGGAGAGCGAGCCGGCCAGGGAAGCAATTCAATCTGGTGATTAACGAAGAATATTTGGACAATGCGTGCCATGTGTGGTGGCTGTTGAAATATGGCTGTGGCCAAGCCCTGAAGGTAAGGAAGGACAACTGGCTCCAACACCTCGGAGATGCAGTGCTGGCTTTTTACCGGCAATGCGTACTAGAGGAGTACGAGAGTGATATCCAATACCGCCCCATACCATAATACCCGGTGCAGGACCAGTGTGGCGGTGCATAACGCAGCTGTTTAGCATCCTCTCTCCACGGTGTCTCCAGACTCGAATCCGACCATCATGGTGTTGCAGACAGATGCGTGACTCGTGAGTAAAGACAACTTCATTCCATTCTGCCACCCACATCCTTCTTTCATCGCACCATATGTGGCGGAGACGTCTGTGATTCTGCGTCAAGGGTAGACCAAGCAATGGACGTCTTGCGGACAGACCACTCTGCTGTAAATGGCGTCGAATGGTACGCGCAGACACTGAATGATGCGTTACAGACTCAATGTGCTGTGCTATGGTTCGTGATGTGACTGAGCAATCCGTCACCGCCATGCGCACAATTTTCCTGTTCTCACGTGAAGTGGTGCACTGAGATGGATGCAATCGACCACGTCGGTCCGTCGTACCCTCCTGCATCCAACGGTCGCATAACCGCATTACAGTTATTTGGTTTCGTCCAACACGACTACCGATTTCCCTGAAAGAAAATTCACAATCTCGGTAGGCCACTATCCTTCCTCTGTCGAACTCGGATACTTGATCAAAAGCTGATCGCTGTTTTCTTCGAAACTTAACTGATCGTTTTTTGAAAAATCACAAGAAAAATATAATTACGAACTTGAAATAATCGAAATCTCCAAGCCTTAAATAGCGCTTTGAGTTAGCGCCACAGGCGTGCGTGATGTGTGCTTGCGCTGAAATTCTAATCATTTGCATATCTCACCTCCGCTAATGCATGTTGTAAATTTCATCTTATTTACATGCTTCCTTCATGGTGTTGCATTTACCGTGGCCAGCAGTGTAGATCTTTTGGAAAAATAATTATTATTTGCAGCTCTTTTTAAAATTTAGTTTTTTAAAGTGTCAAGTTTTTATAATCTGAACTTGAAACAAATTTAAACTCGTGCTTCTTATTTATTAAAAATAATATAGCAGTAATACTCGAATATTTTTATAAGAATCATATTTAAAATTTTATAGATACAATGCGTTAGTTTTCTTCAACTACACACATGACCAAAATTGAGGTCACAAACAAAAATCTGTGAAAACTGATGAACTATTCACTGTGTTGACACGAAATTTGGCACAGAGATATATTACAATGTATGAAAGAAAATACAGCAACATAACAATATCTAAAATATTTTAATTGAAAATTTAGATACTGGGATATCAAAAAGTGCGAAATCATGAATCAGAGATAAAGCATTTACCTCGGGAAAAGTCTGTCTAATATGGAGTGTGGCCAACGTGTAATACTATAAAAGCTTCACAACGAGCTGTCATACAGTTTATGAGGGTATCAATAAATGTTTGTGGCAACAGAACCCATTCTTCTAAAAGCTTTACTTTTAACTCCTTGGGGTTCATGAGAAATCATTCTTCCTAGACCATCCCAAACATTTGTATTAATATTGAGATCCAGAGACCTCGGGGATCAATCCATACGACGAATATCCTCTTCTTTAAGAAATTCATCAACAATGGGAGCTCTGTTTACCATAAAAAAGTAGTCTGGACCTATAGCACCTCGGGATAACACACATAAGGTTCCCTATAGCGCTGTGCATTGACATTCTACTGTACTGTATTGGTGTACTTCTGTCAATTTTTCTTATGTATGATCCATTTTCTCTCCAGATGAACACTTGATGAGTGTCTGGTGAAACTCGACTCATTATTAGAAAGAACACACCCCCAATTCTTGTGGTGTCCACGACTGATGTTTTCAGCTCTTAAATAACCGGCCTTTCCTGTTGGATGCAATCAAAGAGACATAAATGACTGGTCACCGAGCGTAAAGACTTAGTCTCTGCTGTGAACTGTTTGTCTGGAAATTTTCTTCCAGACATAGCAGCACGGTCACGAGAAACCTGAGGACTCGTTGTCTGCCTATGTCGTCGTGCGCTTAACGCAAAATAGGGATTCTGTATCGTTGCTCTGTTGTGGCCTTAGCCAATGTTTCTTGTGACAGTCCACTTGTTTGAAATTGATTCTACAATCGGTAGACCACTTATGGTGCCCCTTGTAAGCATCGATTCACCTCCTCTTGACTAACCAGCGTCAAGCCAGCCAATGGCTCTCTAAGGAATCATCTAAGCGATTATGAGAAGTCATTTTGACTACAAACAGGATAACTTTCTGATTTTAATGCAATATTCACAAAACTGCACTCAAAACTCCCAGATGCTTAAACGGGGACAATTCTGTAAAATTTAACGCTGAACAACTTCTTTTCCTAAGCCGAAGGATGATATTGTCCTACCCGTTCTTCACAATATATAAAATACGAATTCTATCAATTTTACTGGTAGCAATATAGAATTATGTTGAAAACCATGTTTGTAACCTTGATGGAGCATAATGTCTATTGATATAAGCTTCATTTCCCCCCTTCAACTAGATGATTAGACTAGTTAAAAATGAAGTAGTATAAAAAGTAGGATAGATTCATCAACTCACAAAACAAATTCCAATTCAGCAATCATTATTTTGAGCAATGTTATTTGCTAACTAACGTATCCGTAAAGTAATCTAAACGTATCCAAATCCGATAGAAATTTCTTTCGAAGTCGTGTAAAAAACATTGCAAGAATTACTGCAGATATGTGTGCTTTCACAAACGAAAACATTTCTATGCAGCTTCCAACTTAAGCATGAATCTTAGAAATTAAGCTTAAATCAGCCTCTAAATATGAAATAAAAAAAAAAAAAAAAAAAAAAAAAAAAAAAAAAAAAATTAATGTGAAAGTTTTATTTTTAAATATTTTTAAAAAAACAAAAATATATAAATAATATTAAAAAAAAAAAAAAAAAAAAAAAAAAAAAAAAACATGAACAGGGATACAAAACAGCAAAAACAAATAAAATAAGCAAAAAGTATTTAAATTTGCTTTTTTAAAGGAAACCAAAAGGATAAATCCACGTAAAATAACACCAGAAAAAATGATATTAAAAGCACTGAAATCATTTCATACGAGACATTTAAGGAATATTCCACTAAAACATTTCTGAAAATATATATGGAATTTCTTTTTTTGTCAAAACTATTTTTTTCCTTTACGTACCTTTATATTACATTCCGTTTCAAAAATTTTAAATTGAAATTCAGATATTTTTGTGACTTCTGTAAACACAGATTTCCTATATCTCATTATTGTTCTCCTATATCTCATTATTGTAAGCAGAAGCCATTGTTTTTAGAAATTTCTGTACAAAAGGCAAGTCCATTACTATTTTACAACGCTTAAATCTTATTTATACAATCAAAGAGCAAAGTCATTACATTTTCGTTGTATAGTACACAGAAATTAAATAACACTAAAACAACAGACTTACCAAATATTTCTTCATTTGTCGGCATTGGTGCTAAATCGGACACAGGTACAGGTGTGGGCGCCGGAGGTACAGCAGAATTGGCTGTTAAGAAATTTGGATTCTGCAAAATAGAACCATTATTAGCCTAAAAATTACAGAATATTACAACTTTAACATAAGTAAAATGCATATGACATATCAATTTCCGGAACGTATTGGTGTAAATTTATTATGTTGTTGTTGCTTATGCCACCTGATCGACAGTAACATCAAATCAAGGTCCACGAAGTTCATCGTGGCTAAGGGCTAGATTTTTACGCCTGTCGTAATCCTTAGCTTTGAGCACCATGCAGGTGACAGTACGAGTTGGCTCAGTTCCGCCCCAATTTTGAGGGAGAACACCCTGGGGAGGGGTCAGGAGCCTCCCACCTACCTCACAAGAGGATTTGATATTTAAAGTAACCCCATGCCGTAAAGACACTATACATATACAAATATCCATGCCTTCTCCAGGATTAGCACCCAGGCCCCACGGCACAGCAGTCGGAGTCACTAACCACACTACCGGATGGGTGGCAAATTTACTATTATTATAATTATTTGAGGAAACTGTAATTTAAAGAAGAGTTTATGAAATATGGAATTCACCAGAAACACCTATTGTTGTATATTACAGTTGTTTGGTGTTTAAATTATAAATAAAATACTAAAATAGAGCCTTGAATGGAAGTAAGCAATGACTATTTTTTTTTTATTTCGAAATCAAAATGTTTATTCATTTTTGTAAAAGCATTCAATTTTATGCTTGAAAATTTTTATAGCTTAAAAACATCAAAAGTTTCAAGGTTTCAATAGCATAGTGTCCTTAACAAATACAGCTAAGAAAAAAATTCTGCTTTTAAACATTTTCAATTTTCTTTTTATTCACTCTTTACTTTTTGACAAATATTTTATCAAATCACCACTTAAGAATTTCGATGAAAACTCAATTTGTGTCACGAACTGTACAATTTTAGTTCAAGTTTTAGTAAAACATTCTTGGCAGCCAAATATGTTGCAAAAATTCGAATTTGTTTTGAGATTATTCATGATTTATGGTTTGAATAAACATTCAGAAAAATTTGAAAAACGTGATAGATTCTGTTCTAAATTTATTATAATTTAATTTATTGATTAAGGAATCCCACTTACTTTTCCATCAAGTTTTTCAGCTTCAAAAAGTTTAGCAACCTGTTCATCTGCTGCCAAATCTTCTGCTTCTGTGTCCAATGACCCTAAGAAAATTTAGATCAGTCAGGAAGGCGTGAGTTACTGACTTTTAGAAAAAGACATCCTTTCAAACGATACTCAAATTGTCTTTTACCATTTAACGGGCACAAAGTTAAAATACACTTTTCTGTGATAAAGTACTTGATGAATGTAATATTCTCATCCTCTAAACACATTATTTAGTCACAAAAAAATCTAATCAGGGGTTTTATTCCTGGGTGGTGGCTAGACGTTACAGCTTCTAAGCATTTATGACATTTTACTTACTCTTTTCAGGACAGAAAAAATAAATCATTTTACCATAAACTTTTTTATGAAAAATTAACATTTATGTGCTAATAACTATTTCAAAGACAATTAAATACAAAATAGAAGTGCAATAAAATAATAATAGAATAATTGTACAACATAGAATACTTACTTAGAATATACATACAATACTTAGAATAAACATTGAAATTGGTATATATCCACAGTTTATATATTTTATTTAATTTTAGTATGAAAAGTTAGAAATAGTGTAATATTCTTGAGGATTTAAGTTAGTTATTTCACAAATTTGATGAGCTATTTACTGCGGAACTTTATAATATGCAAACGTTTTCTACAAGCAGAAAAGCTGTAATGAAAGATTTTCGAACCCGAGAATCTTGTACCCCATATTGTAAGCAAAGTTCGTTTATATTTCCGACCCCCAACATTCTCACATGATTTTAAGCGCTCTCTCCCTTGAGTGGAGGAAAAATGAAAATTTTCTAGGTTTTTTTTTTCTGTTATATGTGAGCAGTCTATAGAGCTTCTATCCACATATAAAAACTTTCCAAAAACCTAAATAAAAACCTTTTTTTTTTTTTTAATTGTACAATTGCTTCATTTATTCACATGTGAGAAAAGTTTTCTTTTGACATTTTTTTCAAAGATCAGAAATAGGGATCAAAATACAATTTGTAGATTGACACCGAGAAAAACTGTTTTTAACTACCCATCAGAGGACATGAAATGCAAAATAAAGTTTCATGCTGCCATCCGTATTAATTTTTATGCGTTTTAGCTTCCATTGACGTATATGGATAGACTAAATATTCAACACTCGCTTGGAGAAATTTTTTTTTAATATGTGGCTAGACCTATTAGCCAATGCTCACTAAAGGGTTAATTGACTTTAAAAAATTCAACAAAGAGAGAGAGAGGATTTGAATCCCAACCAATGTATATTGCTTACTGTTAATATTTAATTAATTTATATAATAAATTTATTAATAATTAATTTATATTCATAAATTAGTAGTTGATATTGTTTATTTAGCAGTTCTATTTTTACTGCCAATTTTCATTGTTTCAAATGAAATATTCTTGAAATGATTTGAGTCCGATTTCATTGTTCAATGTTTGTTATCCTGAAAAAGAGCATTCTGCGTCCAAACAGCCATTGACCTTTTTTAAATTACAGATGGGCTCTATCTAATTTTTTTCTTTATTTAAAATAGAGTGATATTAAATTGAGATAGCGAAATACATTGGACTAAATTTTGAAGAGAAGAAAAGAGAAAAAAAAATCTGTTTATTTAAAAGTAAAAGAAGAAAAATGAAAATGCTTAGGTAAAATATTTAATAAAACACATTAGTTTAAAACGAAATAGTTTGAACAACATAAATACCAATTTTATAAAAAATACTGAGAATTGTAACAATTGTATAATTTACTCTTTCGTTCACAATTCACTCGTGAAATAACAGTGAATGATCTCGATATTTCCAAACTTGTGATGATATTCACAGAATATTTTTTATTCTTTCAACATTTTATAACTTCATTAAGTCATCTGATTATGAAATTTCAAAAGTATTAATTTATTACAAAAGTAATGGTATAAAAAATGTTTCCAAAGCAAAGATGAAACATTTTAGTCAATACACACACCCATTGATGTATTCAGCTTTCATCAAATCTTCATAATGACAGTGAAAACAACGCGCCGTGAAATTTATTATACTTTATATTTTATAACGCCTATTTCTTTGATTTCAATAGTAAATTTAAGTTACTGAAGATAGATTTGTGAGAATCTTTTTATCCTCTACAGATTTTTCCAATCCTTCGTTTGTGACTCAAAAACAATCCCAAATGTCCAATGGGAATGTGTCCAAATGGGAAGTGAAAAAGGAACAATTTTTTTTTATTATTGTCATTTGTTATCCTAAAAAAGTTCTTTTTTATTTATTTTCGTAGTTCGCTTTAGATAATCTCATACAGAATTACAGGTATTTTCATAATTAAGATACAAATATTGACAACGATATTATATAGATAGGCGTATTCTTAGCCCTAATTGAGAAACTGTTTTAGAGCAGAAACTAAAGAAAAAGGAACAGCTTAGAAATACATTTCTGAGAAATTTACTCTATAAAATTGAATCTCTGTTAAAAAAATGGGTCTCATGAAAATTCAAGCTTAGTCCATACTATGCAATAATACATACTAGAATGATTTGTATCTGCGTGTCACATACATACTGCGTGGCATACTGTGTAGTATTGAATTTATTCTCCTCTTTAGTTAAACATTCTTTACATGTTTTGCATCTTTCCTTCTCAGAAAAAGTCTAAATCAATAATTATTGGGAAATCTGAAATGATAGTACTATGAATGGACCAAAATTATCTGATGATCTCATATATATATATATAAAGCTATCATCATTACATTTAACTGTACTAACGCCAACATTTTTTAGGTTTTTGTATAAAATTACTTTAGCTATGAGTGTATAAATTAAGAAATTGAAATATTACCTGCATCCAAATCCACATCCTTTCCAGTGATTTCTTTAACTTTCGATTTGATGAGGTGAATTCTTTCTTGTCTCAATTCTTGGGCCTTTGATTTGCTCTCTTCCGTAATTTCTGCAAGGTCTTTGGAAATGGTTGTATTCAGAACCTGTGGATGAGGACAACGTTGTATAAAAAAGCGTTCGTCGGGAGTTGGACCATAACAACTGCACTTGGGTTCAGAAGTGTCTGGCCTTTTACCACGAAACACTGCATCTTGAAGACGATTTTCTTCGTAATAGTGGACTCCCGGATACCTTTCATTTACTTCTCGACCTCTGTTGATTCTTCGAAAAGTTTCGGGTTCAGGGCTTGTTTCTTCTTCAGAAACATTTCCATCCCCGCAAAAATTCCCCATCCCCCGATCACTGATGGAAGTTTTTTTACATTTTTCATGCGTAAAAAAGAAAGTATGGATAGAAAATGGATGGTACAAATGAACAAAGTAGCATTTTGATGATTTGATCATGAAATAGGGGCAAATCTTTTCATCTCCATTGAAAGTGGAGCGCAATTTCCATAAGCACATATTCAAACGTAAGAGTTACAAGTTAACAAATACCGCGTCCAAACCTTGCTTTGATTTGAAGTCATATTACTTCAATAGGTTTACTTACAAATACTTTTAGGATCTTACATATATGCTTAACTAATACTTCAACATTTAATTAATACTGCAAGTACTAATTTTATTATGCGTGAGTACTTCTGAAGCACTCAGTTCAAGTCTATAGAATGCAGTAATTTCTATTGAAAAAATCTAATCAATTACAAAATCTGAACATCGTAAAAAAAAAAACACTAAGATTTTTAATAAAAAATTAATTTAAAAAAAATAGAAAAACTTTACAGTATTCTAGGAATCGTTCTTTTTATGAAATATTATTGTTATGGGAAAGTGTTTGACTTTCTTTAAAGTATCCTTGAACTGACCAGTGTGAAAAATTTAGGACGATTAAACAACATAAATATTGGTATCCGTTGCTTCGTGAAGCAGTTAGTGTTAATCTGAAAAAGAAATGGAAGGCTTTGCATGCTACAGTCAACACAATTGGATCCAACCCATTGCTTCGAAATTTGAAAGGACGTCGTTGAATGGGACATGGTGCTCGGTATTTAATAACAAGAGTAAGGAACTGATAACACATTTCGGAATTCTATCTCATTCCTACAGTTCACATCGACTTTTCAGGAATCACTGCATAAAATAACGCTTCCAAAGGATCATTTTCAGAATGAAAGTGGGCCAATTTAAACGAAGCCAACTTTTCTTGACTTGGTTCGCGAGAACACATTGTCGGAGTGATCAGCCTTCATTTTAAGAATGCTGTGCTTAATCGAACAGAGTGGCGTCGTCATGGGCCCAACTTGGCATTGCTAAGTTGTGTGTGGACACTTCCTTCGAAACATTATCGACCAATACTGTGAACACAGATCACGTGACGAAGCGAAGCAACATCACTTAGATACCGTACAAAAACCTCTTATCGATTGAGTTTTTTTTCTCTCAGGAGGTAAGGTAAATATTCGTAGAGAGATCTTTTACAGAATTTCACTAGAAACGTGGTCAAAGTATCCGTGATAAACACCTGTCAACAGGCTGTGCTAACTCGACATCCTGTCGAGCATAAAAAAAGTATCCTTTCACTGAAAATTTAAACTTTTTAGTATTTGTACACATGAAATGGATTATTCATAACACATCGTCAAAATTGTCCGGTATATTTTTGACGAGTTTTTATGGTACATAAGTGCTCGTAAGGTGACCTCTAAAGATAAAATGCTAGTAAACGATTTGAAACTTCAAACAAATTGAGAGATTTCATCCAATGTAACATTTTTTAATAATTTATAGTTCTTAAATTTTGATTAATTCTATAATTTTTAAACAAAAATATAAAACAACAATCAAATATACCGTGGAGTTACTCACTTTTTAGTCATAATTTCCCCCTCCATTTTATTTCCACTAAGTTAATTAATGCAGATAAAAATTTCTTTTCTCAAGTTATAGCATTGTAATTCGTAAAGCTCGAGATTCCTTCGCTAATTTAAAGTAATACAAACAGAAAATCAGCTTATCCGAAACCCTGCCTGGAGATTTCTTTCTTTGTGTATCCAAATTTCTTTTTTTCTGATATTAATTAAAATTTTATTAATTTCTAATTAATATCTCCGTTAACAAACGTTACTTATTACTGAATTCACAATGAAGTCGGAAAAAAAGCCTCAAGCCCATTCGAAACAGGTGTGAGTGATCAAGCGATACGAATCAGTTAACTGGTCTCTTCGATCAGGACTAACAATGAGCCACGAGAATAATCATTTAGCTGATGAAAAAATGGAAAGGGATTGATTTCATTGACAAAAAATGAGTTTTTTTTTTTTTAAATCAATGCGTGCATTCAATTAATAGAATAGAAATGTTTCACAGAAGTGAAATTTTTTCCCGACTTAGTATTCTTTTTGTTTTCTCTAGTCTACGTAACATAGTCGTCCAAAGTACACAACTATAGTCTTTAACTTATAGAACTGGCATTTAAATTTAAAAAAATAAGATATTTCAATCGTGTAAAGAGTCATTATTTCATGTCAAAAACATTATATATGATCAAAAGTATCCCAGATATAAGCTCAATAAGCAAGATATTTTTTTCCAGATAAATTACTTGAAATTCTAACGTATAGGTAAGTAAAATAAATTAAAATGTTCTTAAATTGCTTCAGATAATGTTTAAACTATTAAAAAGCTAAATGTAACATATATTCAAATTCTACATTTTTATCGCTTCTGTGAACGCATCTTAAATATTTAAAGAAAAAGACTCAAAATCTTGAAAATTTAGATAAATATAGTGCCGTGAATAATTGATCAAATCAAACGAATTGGGCTATGAGTTATTTGAGCTTCGGGATTTTGTTCTAGTATTAAGAAAGTACCCATTGAACGTAAGACATTTTTATAGATTATGGCTTTAGCAATATTTCTTAATATTTAGAGAATATCAAAAATAAACAATGAATATTGTTATAGAAAGACGAAGTATTATAATAATATAAATCCTACTTTAAGTAACAGAATGAGTTTTGAATGATTTATCTCAGCATTTTTTTTTCTCCTCAGCATAAGAAGTAAAGTTTAATAGAAACGCAGTAAGAAACTTCCTTAGATTTTATATATTTCTAGTTGCAAAGTTTATCAATTACTATCGCATTATCTATTCATGATTAAAGTATAAGAACAGAATTTCGTACCTGATCGAACCATTGTCGTAGAGCTCCTGAACGTCGGTAAGTGGTATGGTAACAGTTCAGAGCATGCTCATAGCGCTCTGGAGTCTGCATGTCCGTAAAAATAAAGGTTACAGCCTATAAATAGAATTTAAGAAAGTTTTTAAATATTCAACATTATTTTATCTCGTGCAAAGAGTCATCAATCATAGCTAACATTACAAGCTCAAACGGAGATCGAAAAGCATTAGAAATTCCTTACAAGATAATGACAAAGGAAAAACATTCAGAAAATGAAAAAAAGGGCATGGTTCAAGATCTAAAAAGAAGAAACTCTTCCCGAAAAAAAAAGGTATTGATTCAAGAGTCTCTCGCACTTCATATGTATAAAAATTGGACGAATTAGCTCATTTTGTAAGATTTTTTGGTTTGAAAAAAAAACATATCCTTATAAAAACAAAACATATGTATTTATTTTTAATTCTTTGTCTTTACGCCAAAAAATATTCACTTAAAAATTTTCAAGAATTGAAGTAAGATATCGTTTTATTTTTGTCAAGTTTGTTATTTAAAATATTGAGATTCTTACTTCTTTATGCAATAAATAGTACGTCTCTGCATTATATTCTTTTAAAAATTAAAATTTTTACATCAAAACTAATAAAAAACATAAATATAAAAGAAAAATTTATGAAAAATTTACAGTATTGAACTTATTACGAATTTATCCATAAAGTAAACTAATTGGATAGTCAGAATCTAAACAATTGTTTTTAAATATTTTAACATAATTAATTTTGTCACTGTTTTATTAACTAAAAATTGTTACGTTGTACATAATTAAGAATAATATTTCCATAAAGAGAAATATATTAATAACAGTGTTTCAGAAGGGTACTTTAATAATATTAAGCTAACTAATGATATTAAGCTATTATCTATAATTTGCAAAGTTATAGCAAGATAATCTGTAGAAAAAGGGTTATTATTTGTTTTAATTAGATTCGGATAATCAGGAGAAAAATTAATATTTGTATTCAGCGTTATTACCCAAAACTGTCAAATCATCAAAATATCTAAAAATATAAAAATTATTATCAATAATAAAACTTTTCACACAAAAAGAGAAATATATAGATAGTAAAGCCATTGCTAGTAGCTTAGCATTGCTGTTAGTCTTATAATACCCCGTTTAAAAATATATAATCAACTTACAAAACATATAAAGAAAAATTGGACATTTCGAGATTGCAACACAAATAAACTTTGATTAATTTTACTTATATGTTTATTAAAAGTATAGATAAAATAACTGGTTAATTTTTTGAGGAAATAAGTTAAATACTGAACTTTCCAAACAAAATAAGAAGTTCAGAATTATATATATATGTATATGTACACACACAAACTCATGGACAAAAAAATTAGCGCACCAAGAAATAATAACGGGATCGTAATGAAACTTGGCATGTCGGGCAGATATGCAAATGATTAGAAATGCAGTGTGATTGCGCATTACATATAGCCGGTAGAGGGCGTTTAACGTCGTTCTCCGTGGGGTATAAAACAGGTAACCAAGGCTTGTTTGAGTGTGCTGAATCGTTTACAAAGGAAGAATTGAGGTAGAAATGCCATTACGCCGTTTTCGAAGACAATATGAGCAGCTGTCGCAATTTGAGAGGGGGAGAATCATCGGCATGAAGGAAGCTGGGTGGTCAGCTAGGTGAGTAGCTCGTCAATTAGGCCGCTCTGATTGTGTTGTGAGAAGGTGTTGGGATCAGTGGATCCGATAGATGTCATTTACACGAAGACCAGGCTCAGGACGCTCTCGAAAGACCAGTCATCGAGAAGTCTGCCACATCGTAAGAAATACATGAGTACAGCCAATTGCTTCATCAGCCGCCATCCAGGCACAGGTTGCACCTTCACTAGGGGCTCCTGCGTCTTCTCGAACCATACGAAGGCGCCTGGCTGAAGGACATTTGGGATCGTGGCGCCCATTTCGTGTGCAGCTCTTGACACCAACCCATTGACACCTCCGTTTGAGTGGTGCGACGCACGAGGAGACTGGACTGCGGCAGAATGGAACCAGGTCTTCTTTAGAGACGAATCCAGATTCAATCTCAGCAGTGATGACAATCGTGTTCGTGTGATTAGACCCCTTGATGAACGCCTCAATCCTGCCTTTGCTTTACAGCGACACACCTCTCCCACAGCTGGTGTGGTGGTATGGGGTGCCATTGCCTACAATACATGGTCCCCCTAGTATTGATCAGTGGCACCATGACAGCCCAGCGGTATGTCCATGACATCCTGCAAACACATGTGTTGCCACTCATGCAACGGCTCCCAGGAGCCATTTTTCAACAAGACAATTATCGGCCTCACATGGCAAGGGTGACAAGACTGTCTCCGCACTGTTACTACCCTTCTTTGGCCTGCCCGATCCCTAGATTTGTCTCCAATCGAGCATTTCTGGGATCATTTTGGACGGCGATTTGGGCATTCCAAGAGTTTGAACGAACTAGAAGCAAGGTTACAGCAAATATAGAATGAAATGTCTCAAGACATCATACAGAAATTGTATGCCTCAATGCCCGATCGTATCGCATCATGCATTCGCGCAACAAAAACAGAGGGGGTTCAACAGGGTATTAAATCCACCGTTCTTTTGTCTTTTTCTCTGAAATAAATGATCCTGTTTCTTTGATTTTCTAATGATTTACTTATATTAAAGTAGTCATTACGTATGTAAAATTTTGTTTCATTTTGACGACTCCTTTTTGGTGCACCAGTTTCTTTGTCCACGAGTGCATATATATATAAAGATTTTGTAGTCGTGGTACAACAAATAAAAGACTCAGTGGTTTTTTATATTATTATTTTGTTTATTATGTAGAAAACACTCTTACACAAACATAAAGCACATGGCACAAATAAACACACGCGTGTTTTGCATGACGAGGGCAAGAAGATTCTCTATTTTCCATAGATCTTAGGCTTTTATACAAAACGCCAGCCGGCAGATCCAATATTCACATGACTTTCTTGGAAGACTCTTGTGATTGGTGAACAGCTATTGTAAGATGTGGCTTGCATAATTACTTCTCTAAATTCGCTTACATAATTTTCAAGTGTTAAAAGTTACGGTTAGCTCCCGTTAGGAGGGTAACTAACAATTAATTATTTACGAGAAGTTCTGGAGGTTTCAGGACCATTACAAATTAAAAAGCCCTCAAAAGAAAATTAATGTGAGCTATTACATATATACACCCAAATCTTTTTTACACGGTAGATACGTTCATTAGAAAACCATGCAAAAAATACATGCGACACATGGTAAATTCGGAGATATGTACTACATCTTTAAAAAATATTGTGAGAGGAAAAACTTTTCCCCAAAACTGTGCAAAAAAGTAATAACAAAATCCATGTTACATATGTATAAAACAAAAATAATACATTATATTAAAAAAATAATAATAAATAAATTTAAAATTAGTGTACAGTGAAAATTTAGTCTGTAAGTACATACAACGTATAAAAGTTCAAATTGAAATTGGGAATATAACTACTAACTAACCACTATTCATTGCTACTTGGTGACCAGCGTACAGGCTATCAGGTTCTTAAGACTACACAGTACCCTATAAATCTCAGATTTACAGAATTTTTTTTTTTTTTTTTGCATTATGCAGCTTACCACCATATTTCAGATCTGTTAGCAAATTAGTTTTTAAGATATTTGAAATTTTCTGAGCTTAGGTTTATGTTTCAGCTTTATTTTAAAGCATTTTTTCCACTCTTAAATTGAAATAATTAAAAATAATTTTGAGTATAATCAACTCTTTCAGAGTGTGAAATGGTCATTAATTTCAATTTTCATTACTAAAATCATTTCTGTTTGATTATGTTTTGAGTTCTGCTAATTAATTAATTAAGATTAATTTCAAGGTGAATTTTGGCTTTAAAAAATATTTTATATAACTTAAAAGATTTATCATTCATTTTTTCCTCTTGAGAAAATGCCATAGCCAAAACGTTCTCAGGTTGCTTTGAGAAACAATATTTCGAAGAGGTGGAATACTACTGAAAATGATCTAAAAATCAGCCCTCAGCTGATACTGTCATTAGACTTCCGAATACAAGTATTCTAAATTCATATGTTGCAGATGAAACTAAACATTTCCTTTTGATGTACCAAACTGCATTATATTAAACATATTGTAGTACTATATTTTAATATTTTAAAGTCGTACAACAAGAGTTAAAACTTCCTAAACTGCCTCAATTTAATACTGAAAAAAAATTAGGTTTTATGAAGAAACCTGGCTATTTTTAGCCTAAGTTAGTATCATTATTATTTTGTACATAAATGATTTGTGTTTCAAAGCTTTTGTGAAAATATTAGGCTAAGATTAAGCTTAATAAACTGTCGTCGTAACTAAAGCTATCAATATTATGTAAATATATATATATATATATATATATTTGAATTAAAAATATTATTTTCAGTTATATTTATTTAAAATAGTATCTTAATGTAGAACATACTTTGGAAAATGACATATTAAAAATTAGAGCTTTACAGGCATTATAAGTTTTTGTTTTATGCCTTTACAAACTTTAAATACGTTTTTTCTCGGACTTTAATTTTGAGAAGATGTAGTGTTTTCTAATCCCTAAGGCTTTTTTTTTCTGTTTAAGATAGAGTCTTGAAATTTTTAGAGTCTACTCCCAAATATATGTTCTATAAATGTTAGTATGAATTTAAGGCTGAGATCTCTAGTTTTTTTTCTTTTTTTAAATTGCTTAAGTTACTATTTTAAAAATATTTTTTCCAGGTTTTTCTAGAAAAATAATTATTAAAAATCAATAAAGAAATAAATTTCCAAATCAATACTAACTTTTGTTCGCAATAATCTAAGAAATATAAATAACTTATAATGACTAAAAAATTTTAAAAATTGAGCATTTTATAAGAGTTTGAAAAAACTTGAAAAATTCTTAATTTTTTAAAATTGTTAAACATTGGCTGGTCAAATTGACTTTTTACTTTCAGAATCCACTTAATAATATAATCTGAATGTAAAAGATGAATTATTTTTACTGTTACTGTGTCTACAAAAAATATTTTGAAAAAGGGTACTGTGTAGCCTTTAGCTGAAATCACAGTATTTACTTGAAAGAAAGGCAAAATATATGAGAGACATAAGAAACAATTGAAGAGAAACAATAGCAAGAATTGAAAAAAAAACGGGTCTTCAGAGGAACATAAATTAATGTATCCTATTGATTAAAATCTTTATTTCCTTTCTCTCGTATGGCCGAATGGTATATTCGTCGAATCATGAATTCGTGTCCACTAAAGACCTGCTGTGTACAGAGGCTGATGCACATTCTATTTGTTGAGGCTCCAACTCCTCACGTTCAAGTGGTGTGGAATGTTGGAAATAGACAATTGCGTCAAGAATATCTCCTATGTTGCTTCCAAATGCAAAGTTAATAAGCCATCCCTTCTATGGTAGGTGAGCTAATAAATCATTACATACAATAGCCTTTTATGCTAGCAGTACTCTAGTATTTTTATAATTCAAAAACAAAAGATTTTTTAATTTCAGTTTTGAAAATATAGATTTTTCCGACCCTAGCTGCTCTTAATATCATTTGTCTTATATTACTGTCAATTTGGAAGGAAACAATTCAAAAAGTCCTCTTCACGCACTTCCAATGGACTCCGCAGAGAAACAAAATGTATTTTCTTCCCGCACCATTGAAGATAACATTTGTTTCTGTATTTTGGGGAAATAAAACCCTTGGCAATGATTCAAAAAAACATGCTTCCTACTTAGTTGATGAGAAGGAACGAAATGATCCAGTGGATAATGTATAACTCTCGTGTCAAGTCTTTTTCGATAACTTAGTGCTAGATCGCGGGAGGTAGCCTAAGCCGTTACAATGATCAAAAAGAAATTCAAATAACTAGATGTGTTTGCTTCGGAAAAACAGTAAGCAGAGGACAATGACTTTATTATTCTTCATACATTTTTTTCTCTCTCTGGTCTTTTTTAGAAGCAATACATTTTCCAGACTGTTTTAGATTTACGGCTGCAATTTTGACTTTTAATACTCTTTTTATAGAAGAATGATTGTAAATTTTTGTAATTAAATTAAATGAATGTTTAAAGAAAGTCGCTTATCAGACTACAAAGCCAAACAAAATGACGATTTTCAAAGTTTTCAAACAATATCAGTCTTAAAAGAACACGTGTAGGACTCTCCCCAGATCAGGGGTTAGGTACGAATGTATATCATGAGAGTGACAGATGAGTCTCTATGGAGTTTCCCTATATTTTGGCATCATAAATGCAACGTCTTTTTATAGCACCCGAAAATATATCACATTATATTAAATGTCATGTCACGTTAGGTACGACCTAGAATTATTTTCATCTAAGGATCAAAAAGTTTGGAGATTTTAATATTCTTATAACCCGATAATTATAAAGTAATGAAATTAGTATCAATCCTTCAGAATTAACTCTTTTGAAAAAATAATCTTATAACTCAAAATATTATTTCTGAGAAATTTCAAAAATTAGACATTGGATAAAGAGTTGATTTTAATTGTAAATTAAGCTGTGATCTCTCCCCAAAATTTCTTAATGCTAGTCTCTAATGCTTATAATTTACAATTAAAATCATTAACTTTTGATATTGTAGATAAATTAAATATACCTTTTCTGTATTCAAATCAAAGGAACATTATCTTTAATTATCTGTGTCATTGTCTCAAAAACAAAGAACCCAGGGAATATTAATGTAAAATCTGTTGGATTTAAATAATCAATAAGAAAGGAACTAAGTTTTCAACTAAATTTCCACAAAATGTGTGAATCTCATTTCAATTTTAGAAAACTTTTAAGAGCTTTTAATGCTCAGCAATTGCGATAATAAAATAGAGAGAGATAATATAAAAAACGCGTAAGTGTCATGTCGCGGTCAGCTGTTATCAATTGGTCAGTTACATGCGACTCCCAGTATACTTTTTCTACATTGTATGTTAGCTGACAATGTAATACTTAAAAATTTACACTCGTTTATTATTTGAAATAATTTTAAGAGAGCATCTCGAATATAAAAATAATAGTAAAATTAATACATTGTATTAGAACATAGTAGACAGGAAAAGGATTCTCCTTAATCCAAAATGTTGTATAAAGTACTGCACTGCTGAATTTCCGACACTTTGTAAGATCAATATTTGATTTTTTCTAAAATTCAAGGATTTTTCTGAATTCTATTTTTATAAAAGATATAACGGGTCAAATTGTAAGCAAGATAGAATAGCTTGTTCACTTAACGTATTTAATAGATTATACATTTAAAATTTATAAGGCATTTATATTAAGTAGTAAAGTCTTTTCCTTAGTTATCTGAAGAAACAATACCCTGAAAGTTAATAATCAATGACGATGCTCAGGTTTTTTAATAATTCTAGTGGAGTTCATCCTCAAGCCCTCCGTAATATATTTTACTAAACGTAAGTAAAAAAACGTAAACTTAATACCAGACAATAGTTTTTGAAACTGAATTTGAAATTGTATGTGTACCAAGTTCTTTCATACATCTCTTGCAATTTGAAGATACAATAAGCTAGCTAAGAAATATACATTATTTCCTCCTTCTAGAAATGTCGTACTTCATATCGTTTTCCTTTATTATATTCAAATATTCTTATTCCTCTAAAAATATGTTATTAAAAAAAAAGTTATTTAATACTTTTTTACGTAATGACATCGAAATTTATACATTAGGTTCTCAAGTATGAAATGGAGCAAAATGCTCATAATTGAATTCGATTTTTTCCAATAAAAACTAAGATTTTAATATAATCTGTTAAATTTTTTTTTCAAACTGAAATATGCGTTAAAAAGAAGAAAAGATGTCCCTTTCACACGAAAAATACGAAAATACGGGGTCTAAATAATCCATCTCATTCAATCCATCTCATTAATGCTTGTAGCAAATAATCCCCCAAACACTTTTAGAGCCAGTGTCCAATTGAAAACTAAACACCATTCTATATTTTGAAAAACGAAATAAGAAGAATGATGAGAATGTTCCACGTGGATGTGGGCAACTGGATGGATTGCTTCTTCAAGTCACAACACGAGGAACTCCTAATTTCGAGCCACCAGCAAGGGACCAAGAGCACGCCCGAGATATCATTTGATTCTCCATACCACGCCAAAAGGATCGTCCCATGACTCGACAGAAAGAATCCCATGACTTCACAATTTATGGAAAAGCATCCATTCTTTATCAACAAAGATTATTCAATAGTGACTTAGAACCTTTCAAAATTCAAACTCTAAAAACTTTTCAGAGCAATGGAAATAAAAGAGAACCGCTGTAGCTCTTAGTAAAAAAACGAAATACATGATCCAGTTAAGTAATCCTTCAAGCAAACCAATTCAAAAATTCCAAAACGAATGGATTAAATTCATGTGACGTCACGATCACGTGAAACTTGGGGCACGTGAGTATGTTGTCGTTTGTTTACCTCTGTTGCTACGACTATTTTGCTCTCTTGAACTTTTACATTCTACTTTCTAAAATGTCTTATTTAGATGAAATGGTTACTCCACCAGTAAAGAAAAAGATAATTGTAGGAAAAAAATCCCATTTTTTTAATTAAAATTCCGAGTGTTTTGAAAACATGGATAAGAATGATGAAGCGCGCGCGTGAGGATTACAAACCATCTCCTCACTGTATATTATATGTTTTGCCCTCTTTGAAGAGGAATGTTTTCAATACCAGCCATTTACGAATCGTTGCCAGCTAAAACCGAGTTCCATTCTCATTACTTTTGTCTACACAAAACAAAGCTCTTCTGAAAGGATTTTGGATAGATGTAGACTTCTACAAGAATGTAAATACTTCAAAGCAAATTTTTGTTCATTTTAAATAAAATTAATTAGAGAACATACATAAAGAAGTAAAATATGTTAGTTAACTAAAAAGCAAATTTTTGGTTATTTTAAATAAAATTATACAAAGAACATAAAAAAAAGTAAAATACGTTAGTTAATTAAAAAGCAAATTTTTGTTTACCTTATGTTATATAGAGAGCATATATAAAAAGATAAAATATGTTTAGTTAACTTAAATTTTACTTATTTTACACATCTTTAGAGTAATTAACAGAGATACTTCAGTATTTAACTATCTAAATTAGAACACAAGAATCTGATATGTAACCATACATACCATATCAAAAACACAAGTATTTAAAAAACTTATTTTACTTAATAATTTTCCAATATTACAGAAGAAAAGAAAACATTTTCGAGAAGCATTCACTACAGAAATGGAAAAATATCTTAATTTACTACACTTCTATTAATGTTTATACCAGGTGGTTATAATTAAAGTTACACTATCCAGAGACTTGTAGAACCTGTTCTGTTTATCGGATTTTGATGAAATTTGGAATGTATACTATATGGACCATGGGGAAAAGATTTCTGCAATAAAAAAATAGTATAAACTTTGACCACCAAATGGATTTTATCAAATATTCCTTATACAAACCCGTAAAACCTCTATATAAACCTGCAGTCATAGCCAGAGAAAAATTCAGCTAGCGTTTTTCATCGTTAGTCATGACCTTACAAAAACAAGATCGAGCTTTACTGATAAAACTGTTTTATTAGAACGGCAGTAACCACTTCGAAGCTCTACGTGAATATCGTCGTTTAAGGCCCCATATCAAGGATTTGTTTGAGGAAGATGATTATGAAATTTGAAGAAACTGGGAATTTTCGGGTGTGCTGCCCGGAAGAGGACGGAAACCGGTTGGGGTTGAAACTGTGGAAGTAGTCGCTACTGCTATGGTTGAAAGAGTCTCCATTTCCATCTATTCTTCAGAAAGTGGTTGATCAGTGTCACACGAGTTGGAGATTCCGTGATCGACAAATTCTGCGATACATTTTAAAATGGTATCCGTATAAGATCCACAGAATGCAAACCTCAAGATCAGAAAACACGTCTTGAATATCCTTGTCGATTTTTGGCGAGAATGGAAGTTGATGATGCGT
Organism: Trichonephila inaurata madagascariensis; assembly: GCA_019973955.1. Lineage (NCBI taxonomy): Eukaryota > Metazoa > Arthropoda > Arachnida > Araneae > Nephilidae > Trichonephila > Trichonephila inaurata. Next base: position 202,973 of record BMAV01013211.1, read on the forward strand.
GTCCTTGGAAAGTTCTATGGCCCACTTTTATTTAGATGGAGCTGTGAATAGTAGAAATTGCAGCATATGGGGTACTTCATCTCCAAATATCCTGCATTAACAACCACTGCATTCTGACTGCTTGGTGCTGAGTTTATCCTCTCGGACCTTTTTTCTTTGAAACTCTCACCCTAAAAGATAATCTGACACGAGTCCATGATTCAACTCTCCCAAAAATGAATAACTTGACAAATTGTTTGCATTCATCTATATTGACGAAAAATTCAGCCGTAAAAAAAGAGGCAATTACAGAGAATCTTTTTCAAAATTATTGTTAAGGGCTAATTGGCCAAAATCACTGATATTTTTGTGACGTATGTTGGGAAGACAAATTTTGGGCACATGTGTATTATAATATTGACCAATTTCTTCAAATCACACAAAAGACATCACTAAAGCTGCGATGTACATCCAATAGCGGAAACTGTTCCTGCTCACGTTTAAAAACGCAGAGTTATAATAGTAATATAATTTTTTTAAGTTCTCTTCATGTCTTTTTGCTTGGTGAAGTTATTTGGCAGTGTAATACATCAGTTCCAAATTTTGGAATGGTACGAGTACTGATTTAGCATTTCTTTGATAAACTTTGAAGTATTTTAATATTTTGCTCAAGTATAATTTGGGGAACTGAAAAGTTTCTTGGAATTTAGAATTGTCCTGGTAAAACAATGCTATAATTAATTAATTAATTCGCTTATAAGTAGTAAAAATTGTGATTTTCATTAGAATAGAACTCAATTTATTCATCATAAACTTTGGTAACTTGTTGATGTAATATAATGATTTTAATCTTTATATAAACGCTAAACTTCAGAATGAGAATTCTGAATCTTTTTTTTTTCCTGATGTCGTTTCATCTTCCATTTTTTTTAAAGTATAAATATATAAAAGGATACTTTAGATACATATACGTGATAACAAAATAACATGCCAATACATTTCTCCAAATAAGTTTTAGGTTGGCATGAAATGGAACTGGAGTGTTTGACACTAAACATACAATACCTGGTCAAGAGACATAACCAGTAAAAATAGATATACAATAAGTGTTGGCATGTTCAGTCTTAAAAAATCAAATATTCTCATTATTACAATAGATAATGCTTTGTATATTTTGGATAAACAGATTGTAGAAATTTTGTAATTAGTATGAAATTAAGAATACAAAAACCCTTTGTCAATTTTATTAATTATGTTTCCATCCCCCTCCCCTTCATTTTGATGTAGTTATTAGTATATGTGTTACCGGCAAAGCATGAAATGCCTAGGCATTCTATAGAATGCCTGACGTTTTTAGGCAAAGTATGAAATAGGAGAATTATTACATACTTTGCCTAGGCATTCTATAGAATGCCAAATGCTATTTAAGCAAAGTATGAAAAAAGGTCCAAATAAGGCTATTTTAAAAATGACGTGCATTCCTAAGAAATACAAATGTTATACTAAAAAAATAATAAGAGTGCCATTAAAAAAACTGTATTCAAAATATATAAAGAAAAATGAAAGATGTACTGAACAAGATTATTGTCTTTCTTATTAAGGGGACTTGGCGTATTTTGAACAATTATTTTTTTTATTTATGTATTGAAAATTTTTATTTTAACATTACATATAATGTTTTTATTCAAGAAAATAATACGAGGTGAAATTTTGTGTAAATTATTCACACAATTTAGAAAAATTGAAAGTTTTAAAAAAAATATGGAACATTTTAAAATAATACTCCTTTAGTATTTGCTAATTATTTGACCTGAAATATTTTGTAGCTTTCCTAAGGATGTCTTAAACAAATTTATGAATCGATTTTACAATAACTTAATTAATGTTAGAGAAAAAAAATAAAATGTAGATATGCATGCTAAAAATCAACAAAAATACCAAAATCTCTTACATTAAATTTTTTTTTTAATAAAAGTATCAAGTTTACAGCACAAACTGAATGCCTAATTTTTTTACATGCATTATACATAAAACACAGGGAAAAAAAGCGAAGTGATTGATTAATATTTAAGGAAGGAGAAGCATTTTGAATGCGAAAAAACACACAAACTGAGATAAACCACTGTTAAGTTTGTAATTCTAAAAAAATAATTATTATAAGCTTAAATAACATAAAATATCTCTTTAAAATATTAGCTACATATTTTCGTAAGAATAATCGCATTTTCAAATTATTTCAAATCATATATTTTATAAACGATCCCTTTTTAGAGAGTATAATTGCATAAGAAAACTCAAGGAAAATGGTAAAAAAAATTTTTCTACAATTGCATAAATTTTAAAGTTTTTTTTCTCCACTTAATATTGAAATATTATATTTTTATGGAAAACATATGATGAATAAAAACTGAAATAATAAAAAAAATTAAAAAAAGCCTTAATGAAAAAATTTCACATGCACACATTTCTAAAGAAATACAAATTATATTAATGTAATATTTAAGAAATATCCTGCTTTATTTATAAAAGCTTCTTTTTTAGTTATTATTTCACTTTTTACAATAGCTTTCTCTCTCTGTCTTTTTTTTTTTTTTTTATCTAAAAAGGGATGTTTGTTTATATTTTTCAACTGAAGTTTTTCCAACTTCTAATTTTCAGGCATGCAAAAATTATGTATCATTAGAAAGGTAATAATGCAAAGAATATAACTAAATAAAAATAAACAAACGATATTTTGATCCTTTTTAGGGTGCCAAGTCCTCTTAAGAGAAATAAAACCTGGCTTATTCCATCTCTCTCTAACTGCTCTTCCAGTAATTATAATTTCATGCTCATAGGGCTATTCCTTACATAGTTTTTAATTGTTACAAACTTTTAAAATTTATTTAAATCCACAATATCTTGGCTCCTGTTTGAGTCTCGTACTTGAGATTTGAACCAACTGTCCCACTCGTCGAGACCCATCTAGTCATATACTTGGCTCCCACTGTGTAGGCATGGGGAGGGCTTAAGCACTAAAATATCATGTTCCCATTTTAATCCTATGGGGTGTAAAAAAATTTCACCCTCCTAAGGAATTGAGCTTGGGACTCGATTTTTGGAGGTACGCCATATTTTCGTGTATGCGCGAGCCTTACGTGGAATTGGCCCCCTCCGGTGCCCCCCCCCCCCCAGGGCTTCCCCATTAATAACTCGAATCCTATGCTAGCTTGGTCGACCGCGCCGGCTGGATTCGATTGTTCTCCTTATGAGCTCTTCAAATATGTAATTTTATCCCAATAGCCCCATTTCACGTTTTTAAACAATTATAAAAAATTTTAAATTCCTCATAGCTCCGAGGAGTTTTGACCTGTATGGTTCGGAAGTACAAGAACTCGACCTTCCACGGAAATCATTTTGCCAATGCAAATCCTGACTAGCTCATTTCATCATTTCACTGAAACAGTTCAGGGTGTAATAAAATCACTTACTATCATTATGGAAATGACATTGAAGAGACGTTATTTTAAAATATTGGCAAAATGCTGTCCAGGGAGGGGAGACACTTGAGAAGTCAAGTCCTTGTACTTCCAAACCATACAGGTCAAAAATACTCGGAGCTATGGGGAATTTAAAATTTTTTAAAATTGTTTAAAAACGTGAAAGCGGGGGGGGAAGGAAAGAGTCTATTGGGATAAAATTACATATTTGAAGATCTCATAGGGAGAACAATCGAATCCAGCTGGTGCGGTCGACCAAGGTAGGATAGGATTCGAGTTAATAATGGGGAAGCCCTGTGGGGGGGGGGGGGCCCCGGGGGGGGGATAATACCACGTAAGGCTCACGCATACACGAAAATATGGAGCACCTCCAAAAATCAAGTTTCAAGCTCAATTCCTTAGGGGGGTGAATTTTTTTCAGAAACCATAGGATTAACATGGGAACATGATATTTTAGTGCTTAAACCCTCCCCATGCCTACACAATGGGAGTCAAGTGTATGACTGGATGGGTCTCGACGAGTGGAACAGTTGGTTCAAATCTCAAGTCCGAGACTCAAACAGGAGCCAATATATTGTGGATTTAAATAAATTTTAAAAGTTTAAAACAATTAAAAACTATGTATGGAGTAGCCCTATGAGCATATGAAATTATAATAACTGGAAGAGCAGTTAGAGAGAGGTCGAATGAGCCAGGTTCGAATAGACTGTGAGGCTCGGGTGTCGAGATATTGGCCAAAACGCTGTAGAGGGGGGGGGCCCGTGTCCCGGCAGATCCTAACCATAACAAAAGTTATTACGATCCCCCGAAAAAGTGGCATATTTTTTTCATTTCATCATTTCACTAAAACAGTTTGGAGATTTAACTATTTCACTTACTTACAACAGGGAAAAGACAAAGAGAATTTATTTTAACATCTTTCGTGAATTGATCATTTCCTATAGGGATTTGACGAAAGCCCTAATATCATCGTTTCCCTGCAACATATAGGCGGTGACCTTCAGGGGTGAAATCATGAGATTCTTTCTCCCCTGTCAATCAAAGGATCGCACGTACACACAATCCATTTCTCTCCCTCTCCTTCCCCACCAACGACTCAGCTAATTGCTGTATTTCATACTTTGCCGGTTTTTCATTTGGCATTCTATAGAATGCTTTGGCATTCAATAGAATGCCTAGGCAATGTATGAAATAAAAATCATTCCATACATTGCCGGCTAGTTTTAGGCATTCTATAGAATGCCGGATTTCATACTTTGCCGGTAACATATGCAATGTAAATATTTATTAATAAAATTCAATGAAAGGAAAATTAGGGTGGTTTAAAAATACAGCTGAACCTCTATATAAGGAAATAGTTAAATTCCGTAAGAAGTTCGTTATACGAAAAATTCGCTATTTAGAGGTTAATCTTTAAATTTTCTTTATAAACCACATAAAACAAATTTTAAATTCATAAACACTATATAATAAAAAGGGGTAATTATTCACACCTCATTGTAAATTAATCTATACTTATTTTATATGTCTTGCCAATCGGAAGAAAAGAAAAAAAAAACTGCAAGGTAAGTTTCTTGATGCCATTATCCACTTCTTAAAGAATTAATTATTATTATTTATGCTCAAGCTCTTACGTTTTGACATTTTCGAGCTACAAGAAACGAAGTTACCAGTTCGACGGATCAACACTACAAATGAATGGAGACTAGTTCAAAGACATGGGGGACAAGAGACAACTTCACTAAGGGTGAAAAGGGATATCTAAGATGTTTCCAGTGAACTGGACAATGGGAATTAAGGGTTGCACTTCTTGGATGAAACGCCTAGAATTCTATTGCTTTTGCCGAGTTAGGCACCTAATAAAACCAGTTCAAGATTTATGACCACCATAAAATGTGTTTAAAAGAGAGAATAACTTGAAAAATCCAGAAATACTTCAAAAGTAATGAGAAAAAAAATGAATCACAGGAGAAAAAGTTCGTTATTTAGAAAATATACTTCGCTATTGAGAGGTTATTTTACGAAAAAAATCGTGAAATGCTCTTGGTTCCAGGAAAAAGTTACAGATGTTCGTAATATGGAGGTTCGCCTCTGTAAATATAATTATAAAAAGATTTAGCATTTAATATGTAATTTTACAGTTATGATGAACAAATATTATTAGAAAGGGTTTATTGTATTTTTAGGACATGAAAAAAAGTGTATCGAGATATTTTATGAAAAATAGTTACGTTGTATATTTCCATTTTATATGTGTTTTTTCTTTCCTTTTTTTTTTATTTAAAATTTCTTTCTAAAAATTTCACGATTTCAGTATCCTGATTTGGTTTATGTAAATTCAGAAAGTTGATCGTATAGACGTGGATTTTATAACTCTGCCAGTTTTTAAGATCTGAAATGTCAAAGTTCTCGTGATAGTTCATTTAATTTGGATCCATACGATATGCAATTTCTGAAAAACACTATGAAAAGTTTTGTAGATAACCTACAAACGTAATACAGAGTTTTCTGTTATTGCTTTCTAGTTTCTACGTGTGATGCATTTCACATTTTATTTGATCAAATTAATTCTGATAGTGGTCAAATTAGAGCAAATAAAACTCACAGAAACTTTTCAGAAATAAATATTTTTAAAAAATTTTTATTTACTGTTCATTGCATAATCATTAAGCGTTCAAAACTTTAAGATTTTATGTCATAAATCTAATGAGATATTTTCAGTTTGAATGTAGTTAAAATATTATAAATTCTTCATAATTTGACTTTTTATTAGTTATTTAATTTGTGATTCAGGAAATGATTTTCTCTAATTTTTTCATAGAGTTATTTTATCTGTTTGGGTTAATAACATTTAATACTTTCTTGTAAATATTTTTAAAAAATTATACTTTTTTTCATTTTAAATAAATTTAAATAGTCATTGTTGAAATTTCCAGAGGATTATAATTAGATATTATAAGTAAGATATAAAAATTGAGTATAATAATTATATAAGACATTATAAACCTCTTGTTAACCATTAGAAATAAATGTCAAATTTTTTAATAAAACAAAAATATCCCCATGTTACTGATGAATCTTATTATAAATTCATTTTCAAAACTGTGTTTACATGTATTCCATGTTCTTGAATTTTCCATGATCTTCTATATGATAAATTATACAGATAGCATTTCTAAAAAAATGAAGCATTTTTAACAGGTAATTACTAAGGGAATTAGACAATGAAAGGCGTACACATTAATATTTAATTATGGGACCATTTCACATGTCTTAGAAATTTAAACTATTTTATGAATTTGCATGGAGGGATACACTACCTGTGTTTCAAATTCCCGATTCTATACACTTGTACAGTATACTGTACAAGTATACGGTAGTGTGTTCAAATAAACATAGTAATAAACTAAAAAATAACTAGAGACTAAATATAAATATACTAAAAAAATAACCTAGAACGAATAGATATATATAAACACCAGTAACTGCCATTAACAGGTTTGGCCACACAAAATAACACAAACATACTAAACTAAAACAAAAATTATACTAAAAGAAAAAATTACTTCTTACCAAAATATTAAACTAGGATAATGTGTGTGTGCTACAATATAATTATTCTTAATAAATATTAAGAGATGAAGTTCACGCACAAAAAAATGTAAACAGCTCAAGTACAGGAATTTCATATACTAAAGCGAAGCAGTAAAATGGTTTACCCAAGGATCACGTGATTTTGACCTGGATCCACTTGTCTGTAAATTTCGTCCATTAAAAGGAAGTCAATTACTTTTGTAGATGAAACTTGAATAATAGTAGCGACGAAATAAATGTCACCCCAATGGATTACTGCAATGGATTAATGTTCACTGAAATTGTTGTATCTATTTTATATTATTAAATTCATTCCTTTGAATAACCTACTTAGAATTGAAACTGTTAGACAGGAATAATTAAACTAAGCATTTGAATAGCTTACCTCAAAATTAAAGAATAATGAGAAAAATATGCCCACGAAGTATTAATGTGTTGCAATTATTCACGCTAATTGAATAGAATTGAACCCGAACTTGAACTTCCACGCATACGTTAGGGACAGAAGTATGCAAATCCGATGACTGGCAATGTGTATCGCAATGAACGCATGTTTGAATTTCGGTCTAAAGTACTGTTTGTTGTGAATGTAGTTTCTGAGAATGATCAGTATTCGTTAGTTATGACTCAAAGATATCATTTAAGTGAAGGTCAAAAGTGGCAAATAATTGGTTATAGAATCGAGGGAGGTCAAACAATGGAGATCGCCTAAGTGTCATATAAGGAATTAGGAGCCGTTTTTAAGCGCTGGATCAGTCGATAAACAGCGGGGGCGACACTGAGCAACAACCCCATCCGAAGACCATTTTCTGTCATTGTCAGCTCGAAGAAACCCCAAAACGAGAACAAGAGATTTAGTCCTAGACCTTTAGGTGGCCACAGGAACTCGAATTAGCTACTTGAAGTCTTAATATGGTTTAATTGCATGCAAGGAAACCAATGCTTTGTGTCCCACTTTCTCCCGTTTCCACAGGAACCCGTTTCAACTGGTGCCGTTGTCATGTTTAATGGAGCCAAGAAGACTTAGCCAAGTACTGTTTCTGATGACTCCAGATATAGTCAGAACACTGATTCTATACGTGGTCTGGTGAAAGAAAGAAACACGCAAGTTGCCTTCCCTACTTCATGAAATATCTAGCATTCATAACTATGATTTAATGGTTTAAGGAGGAATAATGTCAAATGAACGCACCACACGCGTGCTGCAAATCTTTAAGGAGATTCTGTAGCCGCTAGGAGATATATGGACGCGAGGTATTGGAAACCCTAGTTAGACTGTTTGGAGGTGCTGTTGATTCAGAGTTTTTGTTAATGGTTGACAATACTAGGCCACGTCAAACATATTTGGTGCCAGAATAGTTGCAAAAGAAGATATCAATGGATTGGCCACCTTATTCACCCGAATTGAACCCAACTGAGCATGTTTGAGATATCTTAGGGTGCCAAATCCTCCCCAAGAACTAAAAGGGGCAATTTTATAAGAGAGGCATGCAATTCCATAAGACACTTTGGTATTGTCTATGAAATCAAGATGCGAGGTTTGCACATCTGTCCGAGGTGAACTCACACCACATTAAAAAAAAATTTCTGCAACAGGTGACTTAATTTTTTCCCTCATTTTCAAATCTCCATAAATTTGGTTTTAATTTCAATATTTTGCGAATAATCAATTGCCAAACTAATGCTTTTGTACAAATTTCTATTAATAATTTTTGATTAAGTATCAGTTATATTTTGTTTTTGTCATTATCCTTTCATTTTATGGCTGATATTATAGCAATTTATAAATAATTTAATAAGCTTAATTAGACAATTTTTATATAGTATAATGTTCCATCCAATTAAATAATCTGAGACGGTATTTCAGATGAAAGTTAGTGAAAACTTTAAAGAAGTATTGTTTGGTTATAAATAAGTTAATTAATAGTTAATTTTAAATTAATAACCTGTGTAAAAGTTAGAAAAACTTAAACAATGAATTTAGAGTGTTATTTTAAAAACAGTAGTTCTTACTCGAATCTTTAGCATTGCTTATTGAATTCTCGTGACATTTGTAGTACAGGGTTGAAAGCACTTTTCGTTTCAGAAAATAAGAGCTAAGCTTGAAAGGACGTGCAAATGCTTGTGATGTTGGTCGCTGTTAAACAATCTTTAGGGCTCGAGATGATGGATTGCCGATTTTTAGTAGACATCAGTGATTCATTTTTTAAACAGTAGGACACACAAAAGCAAAAAGACAATATGCATGGAATACGCAGATGATGTCAATAATTTTCCAAACATTTCTTTGTGTTTAAAAGCATTCTTACCTCCAAATGAGTTGGCTTTGTAAGGCAATAACAAGTTTGGAAATCTATTATTTGGCCAAACCTGAATTTATTTTAAAACATTTAAGTACCATTTATTTAAAATCGAAATCGACGTTTAAAAGCAATACGTTCAATAAATTGAAATGTTTTGAGTGATTCAAACTTTGGGGGGAGGCTTTAGGTTCATCCTATTTTATCTCAGTTGTCAAATTTTACAAAATAAATAATTATCGATTCAAAAGAATATGTTTAAAACTTAACTCCTCAACAGTGATATTGCAACACAGTGAAGGCATGTGAAAATAACAAGAACGGTAGAAAAAAAACGATTAAAGAAACAAACAAAATATTCATTGACTACTGTTTGAATGTTTATTTCGTATGAGAAAGGTGCACCTCTAAATGGCAAGGCAATCATCCTGAAATATTCCATGGCAAGACGAATTCACGGTTCATCTCAATTCCTCTACGGAATCAAAGTCCAGTTCGCAGAGAGACCGGGTGAGGTCACGGGCAGGGAAAGATGTCTGTTTTAGGGCTATTGTGAAAGTTCCTCGTGTGACATGAATAACGGTCAGCGAGTGACCTGAACAAATGATCCAACGACTAGAAAAGAGACTTGTGCAACGTAACTGTTTAATATCAAACTCCTGGTAATGTGTACAAGTCATGTCCGTTGTCCAAACATAATACCACCCTCAAACCATAAAACCTGATGAGGAATGTTACGATGATCGATAATATGGACTGCTACGTCTATAAGCTTGTATGGAATCCTTACGACTGACTTCCTTCGTAAGCAAAATCGGAATTCATCTGAAAACAGTACCCGATCGTGAAACCATGTATTCACTGTATTGATACCCTTATAGGCGTACTGTCTTGTGCAAAATGCTAAAAGAAGCTCCAGTCTCTGACTGACGTGTACGCAGTCATCCTTCATGTACACGAAGCCAGTTGCGCATGATTTGGTTGTTGAGAGGTGAATCTTTTAATTATGGTACATGATTTTGAACATCACGTGCCATGGCAAATGGTTCTTGACAAATCATTTGATAAATCTGCGTGTCAGTGCAATTATCTTTTATCAGTATCTGTACAATCAACTGCTTCTACACCATGTTCTCAGGTCATCTAGGGTCTACCACTCTGAATTATTCTCCCATCCCATCCAACACGAGTTTCAATTGCTCACATCAGCAAACCAAGGTCAAGCAATTCCAGGATACAGTCTAGTACTGCAGATAACTACTGGTGTTCCACCCTATCCTACGTTACTTCAATAGCTCCGTCGCTGAGAGTATATAGCCAGCCGCTGGTATTTATTTCCAGAAACTGGGACCCTATGTGTACATAACGTAATCACACACGCATGTTTTTCAGCTCTACCCTTCGCGTGATTTTTAATTAGTTATGTGCATTTCTGTAAGGTCACTTTTGAGGAGCATATAAATATGCCTGCAATACATGAAAAACCTATAATGCTTAACATAATTTTCTTTTGAAATTTAACAGAGAAGTAAGCAAAAATATCTTTCTATACAAGATGAGCGAAGTTTTTATTATAGATCCAAATCGTAAAGGCACACAACTCTTGTTTACCTTCGGTGATATTAATCAAAATGAAAGCAAGGATATTTGATTAGATAATATTCGATAAAACATGAAATTAAGCTCTATTCTGAGTAAGCCAAGAAAAACAAAATTGTTGAGAAATAGTATATTTTGTCTAAATATATGTTTCAACCAGGATGATTAATCCACCAAGTCAAATGGAAAAGGGCTCAGCTCGTATGAAGGAAAAAAAGTTTGTAACTTTTTGGACAGTGATTCCTGTATCAATAAATCTTTAGTCTTTAATATAATTATTAACTTGATAAAAATTTGAGATCCAAATTATTTTTTTCGGTACATAACTTGCATTTATGAAAAATAAATTAAGTAATCCTAAAGATAAAAAAAATTGTATTTTGTACTGATGAGTACTTGAGTCAGATGACACAAATTCCTCCCCCAAACCGAAATAACAAAGATTCTTTTTACTGGAAAAATGCGAAAGCAAAACAGTGGACAAAAAATAAATTTTAATGCAAGTAGAAAATCAATATAAATTGAATCAATATATATTGTGTATTTCCATTAATCCTCTTCAAAGTAATTGATTTACAAATTAACATTTCATGAACTTAACGTCAAATCAGGTTAAAAAAAACAACTGGTTAAAAATTAATTGGTTAGCGAGAAAAATATGTGCAATCCAGAAATATGAATCGATCTGTTGAATAAATTGTATTTTATCTCGTATTTTTGTGTGTGTGATTCTGGACCAGTCCAGGGTTTTTTAGAAATTCTAATGTAGAATATATTTAATCTGTCCATGACTATATGTCCTTTAATGAAAATAGGCAGAAACATATTTTAAAAAATATTAGGTTGCCAAGTATGAAATGGAGCAAAATATGCATAGAATTGAATTCGATTTTTTTCCAATAAAAACTAATATTTTAAGATGACTTGTTATTTTTTTTTCAAACTGAAATATGCGTTAAAAAGAGGAAAAGATGTACCTTTCACACGAAAATGAAATTATGCCGAAGTACGGCGTCTGTTGTTGTTACTTATGCCACCTGATCGACAATAACATCATACCAAGACCACGAAATTCATCGTGGCAAGGGGCTAGTTGTACACCTACTGTTAGCCGTAGCTTTGAGCACCATACAGGTGGCAGTATGATTTGGCTCGGTTCCACTTGAATTTTTAGGGAGAATGCCCTGGGACCACCTCTCTTCCCCTTCCACCCACCTCCCGAGAGGACAGGCGGCTATTTAGAGTCCCCCATGCCGCAAAAGCACTATACATTTACGAACATCCATGCCTTTTCCGGGACTCAAACCCAGGCTCTACGGCACCGCTGTCAGCGTTACTGTCCACTCTACAGGAGGGGCGGCAAATACGGCCTCTAAATGAGGTTATGTGCAATTGAAGTAACTAACACATTGCTCCATTTCATACTCGACAACCTAATAATATGTTCAGAATGATTTTTTGAAAGTTTGTGAACACAAGAATTTATTTTTAAATGAATTTATGTAGAAAGCAAATGTAGGAAATGCGCTGAAAAAAGCATGTGTCATGTTGGCAACAGAAATATAACAGTCTACGAAATAATATATCAGTAATTATTGAATATAAGCATTCATTGAGAATTTTTCAAATTCAAATCCATTAAGGATCTTGATAATAATTTTAAAAGGTAGTTTTATTTTAAATTACACAAAATGTTATTGTCTTCAAAATTCATCAATAGAAACATAAGTCTATATATAAGTATAAGTCTAATAAGTCAAGTATGAGTCTAGAATTAATTTGGATTGTTGTATGTTGAGAAGTATTCACATTTATTTACTTTATTAAACAACATTATTCTCTTTTTTCAAGAACTTTTAGTTAGCTGAGTTTAGTTTAGTTTAGTTTAGTTTTAGTTTTTTGTAAAAGCATTGAATGTTAAAAGGGATGCTTTTGTGGAAAGTTTAGAAAATTCTGACATGATGGCATAACGGAAAATATTAGGGCCCCCTGCGATTTGCCTTTCATATTTTATATATTCGTTAAATACGTACTTTGTATCAATCAGGCATTGGATCCCCTAGAATCCTGCCCCCACAATGCGGGGGTGTACTTGTGAAGCGAATTCTCTTAAGTGCATTGTTTACATGCTGAAGATGCAGATTTTGAAAATGAATCTTTTCAATAATTACCAAAGGATTCCCAAGAAACCAAGGTCAACAAAAACTCTAAATTAGGGCTAACTCTAATTAGGGCTAAAAAATAACAGCCCTAATTCCCCATAACATTGTGAAATAAGGGTAGAATTTTCAGTCAAGTAGAAATTAAATTATTCTTGAAGGAAATATATTTCTCAAAAAAATATTTTAATATAATTATTTTAACAATTAAGTTTTTAAGTAATACAATTTCCAAATTCTACATCAAATGCTGCTAAATTCAATTTTTCCTGGGTCAAAATTGCATTTAACCAAAGTTTTTTACTTTTCACTAAAAATCACACAAAAAAATATTTAAAAATTGTAAATCATCTTGTCATTGTTTATTAACGTCTCACTCTGAATCCCAATCAAATCAAGATAACGGACCATAACTTTTGGGGGCTAACAATATCTGAGGGGCCCCCTAAATAATTAAAGTTTTTGCCGTTTTCCTAAAAACACGTTTTGTGTGGAAAAATTTAAAATATACGAAATTTAAGGTTTTCTTTTTATTTCAAACAATTGAAATACGTTATAAACAATAACATAATTTTTTAATAACATAACTTTTTTACACTTTTATGCTGCAAATTCTTTTATTTGCCCATAACATTTTAAGTCTTTGGTGAGATCAGTATTAATACAAAGAAATAATAAATAATTAAGCCTAGTATTTGTCCTTGTTCTATATATAGGACATTTTAGAGAACGCGCGCTCCGCTTCACAACTAGTAATAGGGAGCGCTGGAAAAATCTTTAAAACGGTATACAAATTTGGAAAAACGTCAACAAGTTTCTTTTAAAAAATTACATTGAAAATATCAGTACAAATATAGAACTTTAGCTCAGTTTTTTTTGGATAAGTTTTGAATTGAACACCTTCATTTACTAAATGTTGGTCGAAGTCATCTGATTAGTAAACAATAATAGCACGTGCATTCTTCAGGTCGACGTTCTTCTTACTTTGATCTATCAAAAATTTTAATTTCTTACTATATTTAAATCAAAGATTAGCTTGCCTAACGTAACACACACACAATAAGCGTGTCTCTTTTAAACTTTTCTGTCCCATACACAGCTTTTTCTGTGGATTTATCTGCACATTTTGAAATACCCCGTGCCTTGTTCACAGAGCTATGTTTTGTTTCTGTACTAGGACTTAATGTTTTGGCTGTGTCTTGATACTCCTTTAGTTTTTGATACGATTCATATCGTACATTGCTTATAAACGTTTTAAATGACATATAATTAACTTATTCCCTTCACAGATGTCCAAACCAGGAGTCCGTAATTTTTTGTTAATTGAATTAAATCTTTCTAAAATTTCTTCCCAAAATATAATTAAAATGGCAGTTTCTAGTTTTATTAATTTAGTAAATAAATTTACTGCCTCTTTTCGAAAATCAATTTTCTTCATTTTCATTGTCATTAAATGTCTTAAGAATATTCATCATATTACTGAAAGAGATGATTAGAATTCAGCACCTTCAGTTCCTTGAGCACGTAACTTAACCACTAGACTAAAATGATCACTTCAGTCCGGAGGCTGTTACAGGCTTATACAGATACCACCGAAACACTTTCCCCTACCAGTGAGTCGGTGGATAGGCGAGCGAACAATATAGTTATGGTGAGCGTGTGAGTTGTTGCTGTTGTATCATGTGTGACTGACGACTTGAATGCTGCGTCATGTAGATCTGACGGCTTGCGTTGCTGCGTCATGCGTGTCTGACGGTTTTGGGTTGTTTTTGCGGTGGGTAGATGGCACCACGACAGCTGCGTGAAGGTTGCGTTTTTTCAAAGTTCAGCCAGGGTCACCAATGAAGGAGATTAGAACTCGGCACCTTCGGTTCCGTAAGCACCCAACTTAACCACTAGACTAAAGTGATCACTTCAGTCTAGAGGCTGTTACTGGCTTATATAGACACCACCACTATAACTCCATAGTTCGGAATAAATAGCAGGTATGTATTTTTAAAGACTTTGTTTTAATAAAATTTATACTGTCACCTTGTAACTGCAAATAAACCTCATTAAATCTTGTAAATAAATCTGTTTAATATGTAAATTCTGGTTTCCATTTGATTAAATTTTCTTTTAATGTTTAAGTCCCGATCTGGTTTAATGAGAGCAACAATAGTAGACCCCCATTTACATCTCATGGACCCCTAAATTATTTTTTCGCTGACGTGGACCCTTTGTACGTCGTCATAGACCCCTGGGGATCGATATAGACTACTTTGGGAATCAGTGCACTAAACCAAAGAAGTTCAAGATTTCAGTTGCAACCTTAACTGATTCTACACCAACCAGATTAAAGAGAATGTGCAGCACACGGTACATAATTATAGCGTATTTATTTTTTCTTTTAGAAGAGGTTGCACACCATTATATCGACCCATAATATTGGCAGTGTTGTCAAATATGTGTGTGTGTGACTGTCCCTTACAATTACTCAATAACAATTCATTTGTTTCTAAAAATTCTTGTACAGAACTAAATAAGTATAAGTCAGCGTGACTACTAATCTTAATTAATGGGACATCTTTCATACACTTTTTCTCAAAACAATATCGTAGTACAATAGCAAGTTGGTCATTGTGGACCAAATCTGTTGTTGAATCCATCACAATTGAATAGTACTTTATGTCATCATTATTTATTTGAGTTGTAATTGCTTTAATGATTTGCTTGACAATAATCTCAATTATTTGCTCATATATTGTTTTTGATAAATAAGATATTAATGATTTTGGTTGTAATTCTAGCCGTTCAATGTGTTCACGAATGAATGGATTCAAACTCTGCTAGTAGTTTCAGGGCACTCATAAAATTACCATTATGAGGAGAACCACACACAAAAACTTCTTAGATGCTAAGCCTCTTATAGCCAAATACTTTACTACCACGATAACACGTTTGATGACATTGTGGTAATATTCTGTATTTTTTTAGTTGGTCCTGTAACTTCTTATCTAAATGAGACTTATTGTCTTTTAGTGTCAGCCAAACTAGCATTAAATGTTTAGACTGAATAGAATTTTCATGAATTTTTAAACAACCTGTTACTTGTTTCCAATCAGATAAGTCGGCTGTGTACTGAGAAATTTGTTTTAGAAAAAATTTTGCACGTTAAACAAAAAAAAAAAAAAAAAAAACAACCAAAAAAAATTGAATAACATAACTAAGATCTTTCCAGCACTTGCCCATTTTTAAGTTTTTTAATGAAATGATTATTCGAAAATGATCTCCTTGGTTCTTTGTATTTTCTTACCGAAACAGAATATATATTGTTTGGATCTTTATTTGTAAAATAACTCATTTCATGTGAAAGGATATAATCAATAAAATTATTACTTATCGATTTTGGCCCCGAACCCACGTCAACGTATTTCTCAAACTCAAACCCAATTTTTTTTAACACTTTTCAATCGGGGCATTACTGATATCCTCTGGTTGAACAATATTTTTTTAGAAGGCTGCTGGTCATCTTGATCTTGCATATTTTCATCATTAATATTTGCTTGTGTTTCTCAGTTTTATTTGGCTAAGTTCATTTTGTTACTTTGTTCCGTTGTAAAAAAAGTCAAAATTTTGACACATATAATTTTTTCTTTTTCTGGATTTAACAATAATTTTCGTTTCTCTGTTCAACTTTTACATTTTTTTATCAGATATATTTATATTGTTAACTAAAGACTTGATTTTCTTGAAAATAAATTTAAAAGTTGATGTCATAAAATTATAATAACACAACCGACTGTTCTTAATAGACTAAAAATATTCTAATAAATTTTTACAAAACAATATAGTATATTTCTGAGATAATTAAAAAAAAGTACCTATAATTTATTTTAAAAATTAAAAAAAAATCTCTTTGTTTATACTCGCTAAAACCAAAAAAACGTTAATTATTATTATTTATTGGTCCATCTATTTAAAGGGTTTCTTATAAAAATAAAGTTAAGAATTATATGCCCCACTTTAAATAAATATTGTTTTTCCGTTGTCATCCATTATTTGCTGTTGCTACCTATACTTAAAAAACCCGATTTATTACGAAAATCAAGACCACTTTACTTTTATCCATAATATTCTTGGAAAATGTCTATATTTCACATAAAATGATTGCTATTTTTTCCATCCTATAGAAGTAATTAAGTTACTCACACCCAAAATTTTAAGATAAAATACATATTTATGGGAAATCCTGTTAGTTTCAATCTTTGAAAAATTGAAAATACAGAAAATACTTAATCATAACTTCAATATCTTTCTACTTAAATAATTTAGAAATGTGTATTGGTACTTAATTTTTACTTGAATCAACAGGTACCTTTTAATTTCAGGTCACAGCAATAAATCAATATATTATTGTTACTTCGAATTATTATTGCACAAAAATAAGTGGCTGTAGAAATAATGTCACTACATTTTTATAAATGCTCGATGTTCGTCGGCACCGCTCTATGATAGAGTCTATGTGTATTATTAATTTTCGCGAATTCGGTGGTAGAGCGGAAGGACAAAAGTAAATTGATCTTGCAATTGAAAATAAAAATAAATTTCATATAGTATTTCGGGTATTTTATTTTTGATTTGCGTTTTATGCTGGTTTGTTATTTTATTACTATTTTGAATGTAAGCATCTTTTTCTGTTTATTATTTTTGATGGGGAACGGGGGCCCCTAGTACCCGGGGTCCCTGGGCTGCAGCCCATACGTAGATCCGGCCTTGAAGATAACGACTCCAATGCAATTTTCCAGTAGGAGAATTATAAGATACCGAGCATCAGCTAGCAGAATTTAAATTTTTCTTTAACTGCCTATACCATTTTCGAATACTGTCTGTACCAATTGAATTATTTATCATAAATGTATGTTTTTACTTATACTAATGCTCAAAATTAAGATCACAAATATGTTTTTCGTCATCATTTTTAAATGCCCCCAGTAAAACTGATAGAATTTTTTTATTTTATAAATATTTTGAAGAACGGATCAAATATACAATATCAATCTTCACTTTAGGAAAAGATAATGATAAGCATTAGTTTTTTGTGCAAAAGTACTGCATTGTGACCATTCAAACATATGGGAATTTTGCCTCCAGCAAATGTTGCATTCCCTTTGTGAATATTGCATTAAAACAAAACAAGTTAGTCTGTTTGCAGTGAGAATGGATTCTCATAATCGTTCAAATGATTCCTTGAGAAGAATTTCCAGGTAAAAAGACAACAGCCGTCTTGCAGACTGGTCTTTACTTTTGACTGCATCCAGCAGAAAAGACGAGTTGTTGTGGAGTTGAAAACATCTCTCAATCGTGGACACCACAAGAATTCTTCTCAGTGATGAGTGGAAATGAAAGGGATTCTCTCCGTGTCTAAAAAAGACAGATTTGGTATCAAAGGAATCATGTGTGGTGACATAATGTTGGACCTCTGTACGTTTTCGATGCGTTAACCCAGGGATGAGATTCTAGAAACATATGGATTGACATTCGAGGTCTCCGGGGGGCTGCGGTAGACCAGTGGTCAAGGTATCGGATCATGGCAGGCATGTCATGAGTTCAATTCCAGTATCACTAAAGATCCGCCGTGTAGGGCAGCGATGCACGTTAAATCTGTCGAGAGCTGACATGTCCTCCCATTGGTGTGGTAGTTAGGAAAGGGGGTGCCAGCTCATGTGTCGTCCACGTCACTTGACCATGGTTCAAAATTATATGTTCCTTCGCCAAAAGCCCTCGTGCTGCTGAACAGTGCGACGTTAATATTCACTCACTCGAGGTCTTCGGATTACAGTTCTATTGAATATGTTTGGGAGGATCTAGGACAGAGATGGCGAACCTTTTTGGATCAACGTGCCATTTTTTCTTTAAGATATGTTTAATGAGGTATAGACGTGCCGTCAAATAATTTTGACTTAATTTTGATTTTGAAGTAATTTTGAAAATAATAAAACTAAATACCCACATCACAAAATTCTTTATTTACTACAAAAATATTCATTTTGCACTGTATAGTAGTAAATGTTTCATTTACATGTGTAATTAAATTTAAGTAACATTAGTATGACTTCTGTTGTTGCAGATTATATATATAGATGACAAATAACTTATATTAGGATTGTAAAATGTTACTTTTAGCAGAATGCGTGTTGAATTGAAGTCATCTGCCAAACGGTTTCTATATAGTGAGTCTCTAATGTTATTCATCTCTGAAAATAATCACTCACAAGTATAGGCAGATGAAAATAGGGTTAAAATACCACAAGCTAGCTTCTTAAAACAGTTAAATGTGTCTGTGGAATCGAATTCCATGTTTCCAAAACTTCGTTAATGGCATTTTTACATATATTTCTTGTTAATCTTTCTCTTTCAATATCCAACTTTTTCCTTGTTTCAATAAATTTTTGAATCCATATTGAACTAGACTAAAAATCAATAAGTTGCATTTCAAATTTTTCAATTTCCAACGAATCGAATTGGAGTAATTTCAGTTTATCAAATAATGTCACATCAGGGTACATAATAAACTTGAGTGTTTACTACAATTCTTTGAATTGAGAAAATCTCACTGAAAACTCCTTGATTGAAGAATCAATTATGGAAATAAATTCTTCAATAACTATATCTTTGTCTGGTTTCTCATGTACATTTTTATCTTTGAAATTGTTTTTTAAGTTTGGGGTTACTTGCAATAATATAGTTTCTGAACTAAAATGTAAACCGTTTTGATCGGTGGCGTGCCCAAAATATTGTGCCGCGTACCACCAATGGCACGCGTGCCAATGGTTCGCCATTCCTGGTCTAGGAAAAGTCATTCCCTCCCAGGCCCCCACAGGTCCCGCTTTTGGAAAATGTTGCCACAACTACTCTCATAAACAGTACAGCAGCTCGTTGGGAGGCAGTTCACAGCAGTTACAATCCATATGAAACAGACTTTTTTCGAGGTAAATGATTCACACACACATGATTTCACACTTTTTGTTATCACTTGTATCTTAACTCACAATAAAAAGATTTTCCATATTGTTTCTGACATTGTAATATATCTATGTGCTAAATTCCATGGCAACACAGTCTATGGTTCATCAGTTTTTACAGGTTTGATGTTTGTGAAGTTAATTTTGGACATGAATGTATATTACATATATAAAAAAGTATAACTTTTTTACAAATTTACGCGTTAAAAGTACAATACAATTTATGAATGTGTGTTGAATAGAAAATGTATTGAGAAATTTAAAACTGCTTTTTAGGGTTTTGGGCTGCTCTTAGGGTTCTAAACATTTGCGCAATGTTTCGATAATTAACGCTTTATAAATATCAAGTAGGATAAAGCTCATACCTATTAAAACCTCTACACAACACATGAGGAAAAGCAATATTTATATTATTCTCCAGAAATAACGGGGTCGTACTGTATATTTTGTTATTTGTTTTAAGTATAGTTTGACTCTCTTCGTGGAGTAGAGTGAAAGTTTAAGGAGTTGGGTGCCAACTCAAATGTCCTCCTCGTCACTTGACCAAGGCTCAATATTACGAGCCCTCGTGTTGCTTTGAAATACGATGTTAAACAAAATTCAAATCAAATGTAATTGGCTCCCTTCAAAATATGTGTAAAAGTCAAATGACAAGAACAAAAATAATTTTGGTTGCTTTTATAAATGCAAGTGTTTATTTTGAATTGATGAAAAAAATCTCTATCTTTTTCTCAATAACTGTAATGCAGGAGCCTTCTCTATTCTTATCCTCACCATTAGAGCGCTTAGTGACAGGATTGTCTTTCACAGGTAATAAGAATTTCTGAATAAATAGAGACAAAAAAAAAAAGTAAGTGAACCCCATTAAAATTTGAAATTTGCTCCCGGCTTCTTTCAAGTGGTTCTAGTAAAGGACATTTCCTTTCCTCTTCAATCGATAATGCTATATCTGTCTAACAAAATAATAGAGTACATATAATTCTAAAAAGGGGTAGGAAAAAATCGAAACAGCGCGTGGGATGACATACCAGATATGATCCGTGCTGCCCTCTACCCACCAAAGATGAAATAAGCTCCATGCAGAAATATAGAATATAATTAACAATTCTTTTCTTACTAAACGAATAAAAAAACACAAATAGGAAGAAAAAAAATTGCACGTTTTTCAACGAATGATAAAATGTTGTGGTTTCAATGGTTGAAATAGAGCATCCATTTGTATTCTTGGGAAGAAAACAGGGGAGAGAGAAATGAAGAGGGCGAAGACGCACCCAAAAATCGAAAACTCGCCATTCTGCGCCACAATCCGAAATGTCAACTATAGAATTTTTTTTTATACGAGCTCGTCCTTTCTTTCTCACAAAAATAAAAGACAATAGTCATTATTCGTTCATATATATACATAGAGATATAGATAGAATACAATACAATATAATATACATATATACATGATTTATAATAAGCATTTTCTTTAAGAGAATCTCTATCACAGCTGCATGAATGAGCCCTGTGCGCTTTGTAAGACATACCAATAGGTAATAGCTTCTATGTAATTCTGGGAATAAGCAATTTCTTCTGTAGGGTAAAATGAGCGAGAAACTTTTCACCCAATAATCAGCGACAATTTATACTCATTTCCTTAGAACATAGTGTGCTTTTCAGAAGAGTTTTCAATCGAAAACCTCAAATGACACATCGATTACAATTTAAAGAATAATTTTCATTTGGATAAAATTATTTATACCCCATTATTTCTTTCACTGAAACTATTAAAACTAAAACCGTGAGTTATGTTCCAAATGAATAGGAAAAATTCCCACTCAAGACAATATCATGTAACACATTTGTGTTATTTCTTCCGTATTTGTTTTTTTTTTTGCGCATAATGAGTTTTGAATGATTTGAATTTTATCACGACACTAACTTCTAAAATAATTTTCTCTCAAAAACGGTGACAAAATTGAGAGTTGTCTTGTAAGAAATGAAAGATAAATGCGCATCTCAATAAAAAGAAGTAAAGTAATTAAGAATACAAACTAATGGGAATAATTAAAAGCTGGAATAATCTTTTTTTGTTGCTATTTTCCTCACCTCTGTTTTAATTTTATTCCGTCTGCTCTTCATTAAGGTCTCCGAATCATAGAACCGAGTCAACATATTGAAAATCCAATTGACTTTTCGTTTCCTCCCGGTATCTAATTAACATGGATTCGAAAGAAAAAGAAAAGGAAATCTTTCTAGTATTTGGTTGCTGTCTCAAAAGCTCCTATTCCATAGTTAATAGGGTTTTGTCATTCCTTTCTTTACGTAAATCACACCCTCTATAAAAACTCTGTGACAGATAATTCCTCCCCTATTTTTATTCCCCTTTATGGACTCAATTCATTGATTGGAATTTTATTTTGATTGCGGAAAGTATTCTTTTATGCATTCATATTTTTTATTTTAAAAGTAACATGACAAACACAATCGAGACGAAAGGAGCAAATGAAAATTTTCGCACATGTAAAGATCATATTAAATAATCAATCGAAGGTGAATATTTAAAAGTTAACGTGTCGTTAAAAGTCTTGTTCTTTATTTCTAACATCAAACAATTGAAAATATTAATTAGCATACAACTGACATTTAGAGTTCATAACACGCAGGATAAAGAATGTAATAAATGTAGCAAATAAAGCGAGATTATTTTAACGAATTGTAGTACTAAAAATGAAATTATATCTTGTCAAAATTAAAGATAATTAGAACAACATTAAACTAGTGGAAAGAAAGAGAGAAACACCTAAATATTCATAGAATTGGTGCAACTGTACTCGTTGAAAAAATGTTTATTTATGAAGAAAAGACTTAAGTTTAATTGATGTTTCTTAGATTTAAAAAAGGAAGAAGAAAGAATAACACTTTTTTTCCGTCTGAACGAAAATTTACAAAATCACACTTTTGTTTCTTAAAAAAAGAATTCAGTTTTATAACAAAGTTGCTAAAATGCAGTCCATTAGGAAAAAAAAAAGTTTTAGAACGAAACCTTACTTTGGTGTGCATGTAATAACCATTCAAAGTGAATACAAGAATATAAGTACTTGAGAAAGAATCATTCATATAATATACTATTTTCTTGTAGAATTTTAAAAAAATAACAAAAGTGTAAAAAAAAAAAATAATAATTTGATTTTGTTTTCAAATTGATTTGACTTGTGTGTGTGTGAAAAGTTACTCTACTCTTTTGTCATATAAACTAAAATATTACTTGGAAACTTGAAAGATAAAACACTATTCTATTAATTTATGATAAGCAATGAATCCCTCTCTGATATTTAATAATGCTAAAATAAAATAAAATAACTATCATTGGCTATTACTGGATATTAACTTTTTGACAACAAAAGAAATCTCAATTGAAATTATCAAAAAAAAAAAAAAAAATATTCTTGGCCATTTTTTGTAACATATATGAAGAATGTTTAGTAGATATTGTAGACATTTTAAAGAATCAAAAGTCTTACGTGAAATATAAAACACACAAGATGCAGTTTTTTACCTTGAATTCCTCAAACCAGTACCGTATATAAGCCGAGAATCTTTGGAACTTTTAAAAGGACCCATTCCAATTTTTCCGATTCCTTAGGTATTTTCGTGGAATCCCATTCCACATACTTAGAAAGGTACAAAAAAATATATATATCAATATGTTAAAGGTACTTCTCTTAAAGACAATAAAAAAAGAAGAGTAGAATCATTATTAAAATCATTTAATATAATCTATTCATAAATAATATTAATCTGTGATCCCATTCATTGATTTATCAACTGGTATATGTACTTGCATTTTTTTACACAAACTGTCGAAGTTAATTGAAATAGTTTGCAGTCGCATTTCATATTCTGCTTTTAATTCATTTTCCTATTTTGTTTTTGTAGCCACTCATCTTGAGAAAAACATTTTTCATTGAAATACGTTGTTCTGAATGGCATTAAAATGTTTAGAGCTGTGTGAGAAATCATGTGTTTTTTGCATGAATTTGCAACTTAAAATTTAGGAGCTGCTCTTGCTTAAATTTAGATTTTAACGTCGATTTGTCGATAGGTTATCCCACTCCTTTAATATAGATATTTTTTTCCACCAATGTAAAAAAAGTGCATTTTCCATTAGAAAATTATTTTGTGGTGCAAAATATTGTACCAACGAGTATAAAATGGTTTCATAGAATGGGGATGGCAAACAATAGAACATTCACCATCTATTGGGTAGTACATATAAAAAAAAGACACGTTTTCATATTCTTTTATTATATCGTAATAAAAATTTTACAAAGTATTACAAAATAGTGTTATGTGTAAATAAATTGTCAATTTTAATGACTGATATGTGCTTTAGATACTTGAGGTTTGCATTGAGTCGATTTTATATGCACATTTAAAATACTCTTTCCGATTTTTAAATGGGACTCCCATGGTTCCTTGGAACACAGTCAGAAGACCACTGCACTAATCTGTTTAAAAAAAGTAGTTCCAAGAAAAACGGTTTTTAGCATTTTTCGTTAGCCGTGCAGAAGCGGTTTTACTCTTTTAACAATTTGAGTGTTTTGAATAAAACTTTTATTTTGAAAGGAAAAAAAGTCACTTAAAAATCGTTTGAAATCAGTGGCTGAATCTTCGAATGATTCCTAAAATTCACATGCACTCAGTGAAAGGTCTAAATCTGTATGATCATCATATGCAGCGAGTTTTACCTCCAGGGCATGAGACATAGGTCAACGATTGCATGATGTGTACACGTCCACTTCCCACTCATCTTTAAAAAAAAAAAATGGAGCAGTGAGTTAGTGAGCGAATATTTATATCGCACTATTCAGTTACTAGGGGACTTTTAGAGGTGGACCTCGTAATTTTGAACCATGGCCATGTGACGAGAATGGCACCTGAGCTGCCCCTCTCCACACCCCACCGACGGGAGGACGTTTGAGCCCCTACAGATTTGACGTGCATCAGCTCCTCTACACGGTGGGTCTTCATCAGCACAAGGCTCATGACATGCCAGCCATGAGTTCATGATCTTGCTCACTAGGCATCCGCGGCCTTTAAAATGGTGCAGAAAGTCTTACTAGGGCAGACACTGTGTAAGATAACAAATGAACGGGAAAACGTGTTGGTTCAAGAGAGGACTACTGAAAATAAAAATGTTGTCGCTGGCGTCTGCCGAATTACTTTATAGTAATTTAATTGGAAAATATTTCACCATTTGACAACATTTTCGCTCTCATGGCACACAATATGTTTGAAAATTACAGTTAATTTTTTTTTCCAATTCCGCTTATGTACGGGTTTTGATTTTTGGGTGAATTTTCGAAGAAAAGCCCAATCTGTCGGTTTATTATCAGATTACCTTACACACACACGTTTGAAAATATTCTGCAAATGTGGAAGTATATGGACTGTTGAATTTATATTTGGCTGAATTTGATCTTCGCAAATTTTTAAAAAATCATGATTTCATTCTTGCTGATTTATTAAATATCTATTGCACTATATAGAAGTCATATTCTATTTTTCACTTTGTTGTTACAATAGTTTTTTAATAAAATGTTCGTTGAAGACATATTTTCTTAAATAAAGTTTGGATAAATTTTTAAATAGCAATTCAGATATTCTCAAAAAAATTTTGAATAAAAATAATGAATTAGATACTTATAAAATGTAAATTCGATTAAAAATTTCAAAAATTAATTAAATATTCAATTTTTGGTAAATTATCAAAAATAATGTTGCGATTACGAAATATAGATGTAATAATTATATAAATATATATTTTGTGTAAAATTTTATTTTAAAACATTGCTAGAAGTTTAATGAAGTTTATTTTTATCTAGATAATTCAAACAAATTTCCTTTTCATCAAAAATATACACTTCCTGCAAATCATTTTCCTTTTTAAATTTACTTTTTACACAGGGTAATTCGAGTGGGTTCAGGTTCGAATCCCGATTAAGGCATGGATGGGAAAAGAAATCAGACTTTTGCCTGCAATGGATTCCCGTCTCGAAAGGAAAGCTCTTTTGTTATTCGCTGGGATCATCGTTTGCAATAAAATCTGTTTCTGTTCATCTATCTCACGTCTTTCGTATGTATAAACACACGACAACTACAACAACACACAGGGTAATACATATATGGTTTCATTTAACGCAGATTGAAATCCATTCGAACATCCGAAATAAAACCTAGAGAAAAAAATACGAAATGCGTGGACTAACGATAAAACCTTTATAACTTTAAAAATAATGCTATTCATGCATAAAAATAAAATTTATACATGATTTATTTTTTTAAAAATTATTTGATCAACTTGCTGCTATAGCAAATTTATACTTACGTTTAAAATTTTAAAATATAGAATAGATGGTAATTTTAACTAATGCTTTTTCTTTTTATTAGGTTGTCAAGTATGAATTGGAGCAAAGTTCATATTATTTATTTCAACTGCACATAACCTCATTTAGACGCTGTATTTTGGCATAATTTGTTTTTCGTGGGAAAGGTACATCTTTTCCTCTTTTTAACGCATATTTCAGTTTCAAAAAAAGATTTAACAGATCATTTTAAAATCTTAGTTTTTATTTCAAAATAATCGCATTCAATTATGCGCATTTTCATGCTCCATTTCATACTTGACAACCTAATAGAAACTTTCAAAATTATCATTTTTCATGTTAATAATATTTTTAAATTGTATATAATAAATTTTAGCAGCATAATTTGGATCTGAATTTTTTTCACTTATTAAGAGGAATTTATACATTTTATAGAAACAAAGAAAAAATCAGTTTAATCAATAATAAAATCAGTAAGGAATATAAATTTTACCAACATAAAGTTCATGTAAAATTTTGTAACGGCAAGAAAATTATGCTATGCCATTTCCCAATTATTAATTAACTGTCAAGTTATTTTGATGATTTGGGTACACAAATTGTCAAATTTTTTTGAACCGAGGAACTTCTAACCTCTAACCTTTGAAGTCTTCAGTAAAGTGCTGCCATCTATTGAATTGAGCGCACATTAACTTTGCCCGAGAACCAGTCGGGTTTGACAAAGAGATGAAGCCGAAATAAACATCTCCCAATATATATTCGGGTAAAACAATACGATGCACTAAAAAAATTACTCCGAGTAATACTCGGGCGTGACATTTTCGAACACCAGTGCTGTGCCCGAGATTATCTCGGGTATGACAGTTAAAAGGTTAAAGAAAGGCCCAATGAGTAGAGTAAAAAGTTCTATGGAATATAAATTGTTACAGTACAGAAGGATCTCAAACCGAAGACATGACGAAAGATAGGAATTATCAAGTTACGATCCAAAAAATTTCTCAGGTTTTTAATGAAAAATTACTCCTCTAAAACTTTTAAATTATAATTATTTAAACAAGGACTTCTTAAACAAAGATGTCATTTACTTCTGGATAACACTCAATTCAAATGAAAGACGAAGATGTTTTCGAACTACTGAACAAATATTTTTGAGAAAATTTTGATATTTAGGAGAAATATTCTGTAGCAAAAAAAAAAAAAAAAAAAAATTCCTACTGAAATGCTTATTTTAGCATAGAATAAAATCCTACATTTCAAATGCAAGTATTACTTTTTAAACAGATAGAAAATGATTAAAAAAGAGGACTGATGAATTGTTTGTGCTTTGATGTGTTTTGTAATAAATTGTTCATTTATAAAAAAATACATCTATAAAATAAAGCAATCAATAATCAAATATAAATAATCAATGAAGTGAAACACACGTCAAATATCTTAGTAATTTTATCTGAATGCCTACGTATTACGAAATATTTTTAAATTTGTGGGAAATTTCGACTTATTTAAATTTCTCAATCGGTTTCATAACATTCGGTGCGATTATTTTGAAGACTAATAATAGCATTTTTTTCTCCATACAATCGTAATTTCTTTTATGTTGCATAACTCAATAAAAAATGTAAATAAAGCAATTTCTTTCAACAATAAGATTAAGGTCATGTGAATAAAGAGAGGCTGTAAAATGTCTTTTAAGAGATGAAATTTTTACTTTAAGCTCTGAAATAGTTTTATTCAACAAAAGTAACGAATGCTTGGAAATATTAAACTCTCTCTATTTTTACGGACATACTCTATCTCTTACGTAAGAGAGAATTACTTGGACTTGATCCAAAATTTTGTTTATTCCAGTGAATTATTTTTGATTTTTAATTTTCTCTTCCTTTTTCTTTTTGAAAAAAGTTTACTTGAATTATATATTTTGCTTTCATATATTCTACGTATTATATGTTGTTGATTTCAATCCATATATTTATAAACAATTATTTCCGAAAATGGAGTCCTGAATGTTCATTTGTTTTGGTTCTTTCTAGTGAATAAGTTACTCTCGCTCTACGTTGGTTTCTATATTTTTTACTAGATAATTTTAGCACTTTTTCAACTCGTTACATCTTTTTCGAAATAAGTCGATAACTTGTTCATACTCTTGATTCTGGCGGTGAAGATTTTCACAAATGAACTGTTAATATTATTACTTGGGCCTAAGAACTATTTCACTTTAACTTGTATCATCTTGCTATTCTCTTTCTTATTCTTTAACTTAGTAATTCAAAGCATTCTACGAATTGTTATACATACACACACAGCATACACATATATAATAAATAGGGTCCGTGTTTACTTTTGATATATATATATATACAAAAGTAAAAACTCTGAAGGATACGCTGAAAAGATAATTGAATTATTGTACACTTCCGTTTAATTTTAACAAAAAATGGATACACTTTTCTCTTTTTTTTATATCAAAACAAATTTTTCAGTAGAAAACGAAGCTCGTATGTTGGGCACCAACATAAATAAATGAGTTCTCAGCCTTTAAATGTCAATATTATTTCATACAAAATATTTTTAATTTCTACAGTTTTTATTAATATTTTTTCTGTTATAATTTTATTTAACAATAGCATTAGTGTATTTTATCTTCTACTAATGGCATATTTAAAGTATTTCCTTCTTACTCTATAGTCCAATAGTATAGGAAAGTTACAGGCGAAGGTTGGTTGACCTCAAAATGGTTAAACCTACATTCTTGGTTCCTAAGGCCAAGAGTTTGCTATTGTACTACTGAAGCTAATATTTCTTACCATTCTGTTTAGTTATGCTTAGGATTATAGTTATTTGCATATATTATTATTATTGCGGACTATATATATATATATATATATATATATATATATAGTCTTATTTTCTACCAACAAGAGATAAACATCCAACAATCGCATTCGAAAATGAGTGAAACATGTTCAAACCATGTGTACTAAAGTGTCTTATTTCTACTTTATTTGAATTTTTAATACTATTGAAGTATTTAGTATCTGACCTATGTTGATTAATTCTAATATTAATTTTATTAGATGTCTGTCCAATATATTTAAATTGGCATTTAATTAAATGCCAATTAAAATTTAATTAAAAATGCTAATATATATATTAACATTTTTAATTAATTATACAGTTATTCAATATATGACGCCGCATGTTTAATAAATTAATAATATTATATTTTTTTAAATATTCTTGTGTATGTCTTGTAATCCTTTATTTTCTATAAAATTTTATATCAATATTTATAGTTTTTTAAATGTACATATATATATAGACTTTATATTATTCTATCATAATTTACTAATTTTACTTTTATGCGGTACTACTTTTACTCTTGTTGTATTTGGCGGGAAACATAACATGTTGCTATACTCACGAAGTTAGTCTTACTATTTACTTTATTGCATCGACTTTAAGTATATACTAGTAAATATTAGCAGGCTATAATTTTATCGTTATATTTTAATGGTATAGTGTATTTTATTTGTAATATTTAAATTTCTCCAGATATTATTCTTTCCTTTCCCTTTGGCTCAGTAATATAGTCAAATTAAAGGTGAAGGTTGGCTAGCCCTGAAACTTGTTTAAGGTATCCGACTACGTTTGAAACCGTGATTTTAAAAAAAAGCGTATAAATGGATAATATTTATGATATTTAGTATCACTTACATTAGAAAACGTATATAAAATTGTTTTAAGAATAGTATTACAATAAAAAAATTATTTAAGTACAGTATTTTGACAAAAAATGAACATAGAATGACCAATTTTCAAAATGTTCTCCTTTTGCGAAAAATGCTTCTATTATAATAATATTTTGCCTGTATATAGCTCAGACCTCTGTACAGAAGCTCAACTAGAACTCTTTTGAAATATATAACTTAGAAGTGGGTTTATCCATATTTTACTACAACAGAGGAAAGAAATTTAAAGAAGAAAATGCCGATAATTATTTTAATTGGTGGTAACTCTGAAAATAATACGAATTTTTCAAAAATCCTAGTTCTGACTCTCTGGAAAAGTCTTTACTTTATATAAGCAAAATATTATTATTGTAGAAGCATTTTTTATAAAAGGAAGACGTTTTGAAAAAAGATTATTCTAAGTTAATTTTTTTTCCAAAATATTGCATTTAAATAATTTTTTTTATCATAATGTCCTTAAAACAATTTTATACATGTATTCTAATTTAAGTGACACTAAATATCATGAAAATTATCCATTTATGTGCTTTTTAAAATCCCGGTTCCGAACGTAGTTGGATACCTTAAACCTGCAATCTTGATTCCTAAGGCCTGGAGTTTGTTATTGTACTACTGAAGCTAATATTTCCTATCTTGACTAGTTATACTTAGGGTTTACAGCTATTTGTGTATATTTATGGATTATATATATATATATATATATATATATATATATATATATATATATATATAGCATTGTAGGTTATACAACTTTTTCATTTGGTATTTTATTTTATTTTATTATACCATATATACATATGTTATTGTTCATTATGGTTTTGTGAAATGATAGAATTGTATTGAATTAGTAACCATCTATTGTTGCTCAATACCTTTAAATAAATTTACTTCTACTAGAATACATCAGTTTTCTTCACATATTTATTTACTTTCAAAATAATTTTTTTTTTCGCTTGTTCAGAACATGTGTATCGTAGAGTAAGAAAAAACTTATTTTGTGAACTAGCAAGCAATTCTATAAAATTTAAGAATAAGTTCAAAGTCTCCTTTTAACAAAATCTCATATTGGTAAGAGATCATTATAACGAACAATTATAAATGTCGCGAAGATACTCAAAAAATATCGGTAAGTATATACATAAAACTGTTGAAAAAAGTTAAAAGTCCTTAATATTACTTGGGAATTTTAGATTAGTTGAGCTCAATGAAATGAGTTTTATTTCTATGTTTCAATTTCAATAAAAATTATTTCTCTATGTCTGATGTGGTAGCAATGGAGCAGGGTTGGAAACGTTTCCTGATTCTCGTGCAGGACATTCCTTTGGACACGTGTTCCATTGTTCTTCGAGCGAACAAAAAACGCTCCTTGCGAATGACCTTTTGGGCGGCATAAATCCTTCTCGGTGAAAACAATGGAACTTTTCTCATGGGAGACATTCTTCGCGTCAAAAAATGTCCTTCCTTACCATTACTAGATTCGTCTTGAGAGTTTTCAAAAAAGCCATCAAGAGCTGGAAATGAAAAGAAACTGGACCTGGTTGGAGTGGGGAATTAATAATTTCATTAAAAATTATATTTTAGAACAGACAAAAAATATTTCAAATATATTTTGTGGGTTTAATTTCAGTAGAGTAATTTGAATTCAATTTGAGAACACTTGCTAGTTGTTCAAAAGCATACTTTTTTACTTTAATAAGCCCTGCTCAGTATTTTAAACTATTTTTAAAATTTTGTAACATCCTGCTCTAATTTCTAAATAAACATTTGAAGCTTTCTTAAGGACTTAACATCGAAATGAAAAGAAGAGAGAGAAATAACAAATATTGTAATTTTGTTTCCAATGCTTCTAATGGTTGACAGATTCCATTAGAAATCAATTCAGAGCTATCTTCATCAACTGGATTTCATATTTTTTTAAGCATTCTATTGGGATATTTTTGTATACTTCTGTTTTAAAAATACGAGCAATTTTTTGACATAGAAGGAAATTAATTTTGCTTCATCAAATGAATCGTATGAATAGGAACTGAATACATCCACTTATTATTTCAATTCACATAAGCAAACATACATATTCAAAGGAAACAGATATAATTTTTATGGAAGCCTTGTTTCTTATTGATCGCATTCATTCGTGTTGCGTAGATTTCAGTAGCTTGTTCGGAATGAAATTTTTTCCAGACCAAGCTACTAGCTAATTAACCTTCTATTAGAATAGTTTATTACGAGTACTATATAACATTAATTTGTGCTGCTTCATTGGATTAAATAACCCTCAATTCCTTATTGGTTGAAAATTTTCTCTGTTGAAATGTCTCCTTCTGAAAGGATCATTTTCAGTCTCCTGGAAGTCTGAATATTTTTTGAAAAAGTTGTGGAATTTTACTGAAATATTTTCTTACACTAAAAAAATGATTCAATTTTTGTTAATGATTTTTAAATCAAAATACGGAGTGACAACAATAGGATTTAGCTTGATTAAAAAAAGAACAGCTTTTTTTGTTTTGTTAAATGTTTTTGCAAAATGGAAAAGCATTTTATAATAATAATACAATTATACTTCTCACATTATGTAGTTTGATGTCAATCCCGCAACTTCCTTGGGACAGATCACTTTCATTCCAGGATAAGTAAAAGCTTGGCATGTCAGAAACTATAATATTGTTAAAGGACCCAAAAATAGACAGGATCTTTTTCATTGGAAATATGCTCATGGGTAATTAATTAATAGTTGTGTCTTACTCGGTTCATTAAAAAGATATCGTCTCTTACTCGGGTTTCTTGGTTATCTAAAAAAGGAATGTCAAAATAGATGCTGTATACTCCCGTTTCCAAAGCGTTCTGAGATCTAATAAGGGAACTGATTCGTAAGTCATCTTTCAAATAATTTTGATATTTCTTCCATATGCATATTGATAATAACGAAGAAAACGTTTCTGAGGGAAACTCTTATATTATATACACAGTGTATTCTGAAAATCAAAGTTTACCAGGCAATGGGTGGAAAGAGGAGGGGTCACACCAGTTCTAGGGGAGAAAAAAAAGTTGATAGTAACGGCTAACGTTAAGCAATGGGTTAGCTTATTTTTGAAAATGTGGAAAATTGACATTAGGTACTATTACTGCAAATTTCACAAGTTCGCAGTAATTTTGTCACTAACGTCATCTTACATAGCTGTGCTATTAATCGCAAGCGCAAGTGGAGTAAAATACTTGGCTGGTTCCATTCAAATTAACGTAGTTTGCTTGAGTCAGCGTTTGAGAAAAGTAGGCGACCTAATTTTGACTATCCATAAAAAGAAAACAATTACACAAAACCCAAGGCAGTTTCTTCAAAAGATGGCTCATATAATCAAGATTCAAAAATGGTGCAACACTTGTACTTTTCTATCCATAACAATCATAGCGATTTTTTTTATTTGGAAAGCATCGTCATTTTAAAAACACCTTTGCTGCCACCCGTCATTACATCATTAGGTATTGTGACGGAATTTTTCACAAGTTTGCATGAATATTTTCACTAACATCATCTTACATAGCCGTGTTATTAATCGTAGACAGGTATAGGGCAAAAAACTTAGCTCTTACTTAAGATAAACGTAGTTCGAGCGGGTTTGAGGAAATGATTTCACCCCTTAATTTGACTCCCCATAAAAAAAAAAGAAAAATCACATACTGATTTAGGAAAGTTATTTTAAAAGATGACCAATTTAATAAAAATTCCAAAATGGTACAACACTTTCTACTTTTCTTTTCATAACTATTACTGACATTTTTTTTCTATAAAGGAAGTGAACAGTCTTTGGAAAGGAACGTTCAAGTCGATGTTTAAGTTCAAAATGAAATGAGAAAAATTTAGAAGAATTCGGTCCTCCAAAGTAAAAGTAGCTTTGGATCAGATGTGATATTTTTTTAAAAAATTGGCAAATGATTTTTAAAGAAAACTCAACACAAAATATTTTCCAGGGAATATGTTCATTGGACAGGAAAATGTCATCGTATCTTATGATTCTAATATTCTGTAGAGCAACTGTTTGCATTTCACTTAATTAGTTCTTAAATAGAAAATCTTTTTTTTCCATATAATATAACAGATATTTATTTAAGACTTTCTTCTCTATAGCTTGAGTTATCTATAAGAGCATTTCAATACATTAAAAAGTAAAAGGAATTTTCTTTATAGCTTAGGAAATACACTTTTTAATTATCCAAATAGTTATTATAAACAGTTATTACAAAAAAGGCTCAAGGCTTTTAAGCGGATTAGAACTATTTTAATTCAACTATCATATTTAAGACTAGATATAAATAATGCACATACAAGAGTCAAGTTTTTAATATCTCTCTCTCTGTTTGATTTTAAAGGCCATACCATTTTTTTTTTTTTTTTTTTGCCAAACTAAAAACTAAAATATTTGATGGTCTTCTATATATATATATATAGTGTTCTACATTGTTAGAAATAATTAATTTCAATATCTAGCACACATAAAATCGATATACTGCAAAAAAGTAGTGATTTTTACAAACAGCACATAATCAGTTGCAGAACCTGAGGATGAAACACTATGCCCTTTAAAAATTTAAACCCATAAAATGTTGTTAAAATAGATAAATGCTCGATTGATAAAAGAAAAAAAATACTGGAAAAAGTCTTTTTGTGCTAAAATTAGGAATTGTCTTCACAGGAAGTGAACTTAACTGTATCCGATGTGGCTGGCTTGTTACGAGCAATAATGTACTCGAATGTTTTCACCATTGTAATACGCATTTTTCGTCATCCCAACGCTCAAGATCTATTGAGGATTGTGTGGGCAACGCATTATTTAGACTGCGGTGACAGCTGTGGAAAATGCGAAAGGCTGAAATACGTAACTAGAAAAGGTATTCGAGCTCCTTCTCGCTACGTTTTGACGTGATTTCATCATAGAAACCTTTGAAATTACTACAATCAAATTTTCTACAGTAACAAAAGAACTACACGATCATCCGTATGATATATTAAATAAATAATAAATTCAGCATCCATTACAAATTGAGTAAAAAGAAGTTATTTTAGCATTAACTCAATAAAACTCAAATACTCTCAAACTGAAGAAATGCATACATTAGTGGATTCAAAAAAATATTATCGCGAAGCAAATTTAAACAAGCAGTCACAGGTACATGTATTCTCCTTTTTCAAAAAAGTTACTTGGTTCATTTTGTATTTCTTTAGCGAGACGCATCATTTACAAATATTTTAACATTAACATATAAAATCGTACAGTTTTCCTACTACATAAAAAAACGAAAGTTAAATTTATTGTAAGAGTTTCTTAACAGTGATGCTTTTAGACTTTATTTCTTTAGCTTCTGAAAAATAAAAAATAAAAAATTAAAAAAAAAAAACTGTTTCAGCATAATTTTAGTTGGACCGTTTTAGTAACGGAGAGGGAGGGAAATTGAATAATAAATGACAGGTTATGTCAAAATTACAGAAATGAATTCTTCAAATTTGAAGCGTATCAATTTATACATTAAAAAGGGGGGTGGGAATAATTTGGCTAGATTTTTGAATATGAATTCTTTCAAAACAAGAGATCTTCGTAATTTAGCACAGAGGTAATATTGTTACAATTATGCTAAACATTTTTAAGAAACCTGAAATAATTTTAAACGGGAGTTTCCTTCACATGAAATAAAGAATTTTAACGAATTCAATTTCATTATTTAAACAAAAAAATATGAATAATAATAGAACAAAATAATTTTTTATTGTGTCATAAAATGCTTAGAACTGATAGTCAATAAAATAAATTCCTGAAAATTCTTAAAAATAATATATATATATATATTTTGTTTGTTTGTTTCAGAATACTTGGGTATTTTTTACAGTTAATTTTCTTCATTATTTTTCTATCTTTTACCAAACATACAACATCAGGAACATTTTATTGCCTGATATTTATACACTTGAAGAAATTTTTTGATATTCATCACACTCGAAGAGGTGTAAGCAAGTGAACAAAAGAAACAACCCTCATCTATTTTGATTTTTCAGGGACCATTTATTAAGATATTTGCTCTCAGCAGAGTAAATTTAAAAAATCATATCTCAAAACATTTTTATTCTAAATTTATTCTGTTTCTATTAATTCTATACACTTTTATTCGAAGTCATAGAAATAAAGAGTAATAATTTTAAATTAGCCTGGAGACAAAAAATAAAAAGAGTCGTAAAGAAAACGAGATGCGTATTGAAATAAATTCGTCACTGACATTAGGAATATAATTAAATTATTCATAGCAAATGCATTCACACACACAAAAAGAAGCGAGTATTGTTGCTACATTATTGGCAAGATTGTTGTGATAAGCGATTAACATAATTCAATTTTTACAAACTTCTCTTTTATTTTTTTTCTGAGAAAGAGTGTTATTTGATACAACTGATGTCAGAGATTAATGCCCCGTTTACATGCAACCCGCAAATAGCAGGCAAATTGGGGTTGGGGAGAATAGCCAGCGTTTTACCGGTATTTTTTTCAGCCCGTTTGCATAAGAATCTGGTGATTGGTTGATAGATTCACGTGACTATACAGTTTAACCATGGAAACACCCAGAATATTGATTGCGTTAATAATCCAGAATCTTCACAATTGCCCTGTTTAGAAGCCACGTTGCTTCATATCTTTTTTTGTTTGTTTGCGTTGCTTTGTTTTTTATGCAATGGATGACCAGACAAAATTAATAATCTACATCCTGGACTCACATATATGTATTTATTTCTATTGTGCTAAGAAATGTAGAGATGTAAAAAATTTGATGACAAGGTTTCAAAATTATAATTTGACTTAAGTATAATAATGTATTTAATATGACGTTTCAAATGGTAAATTCAATGTTCCTCTAAAATTTGTTTGTGTGTAAATTTAAGATTTAATACATTAGAATGTTTTTATGCAAGGTTTTTTTTTATTACAAACATATTTTGCACTTATTAAATATTGTCAAAAAAAAAAAAATAAATAAATAAATAAACTTCTTTCTTTCTTTCGCATTCTAGTTTCTTACTTTCGTTACGCAAAGAGATTTAGATAGCTAACTTATGATAGAACCTATGACAGCAAAACTTTTAAATTTATAATTTATTTACCATAAATACTTTAATGTAAAGTTACAAATATTTTCAACTTATCAGATACTGTCAAAAAATAAATAAAATCTCTACATTTATTCTGCATTCATGTTTATTGCTTTGCTTTTACAAAGACATGCAGACAAAAAATTTTAATGATAACATCTTAAATGCATGATTTATTTATTATGAAGAAAAAATTGGTTATATATTTTAATGTTACTGTTTAATTGAGTGTAAATTTTTCATGCATTGGAGTTTTTTTATGTGCTATTAAAGATATTTCAACTTATTACATATTGTCAAATATAAAAAAAACTGCTCCGACGCACGACCGGAGTTGACTCCTTAAGTACGGTTTTCTTTGATTATATAGTAGGCAAATAAACGCATCTCATATAATACTGAAACCATGCATGTATAATCTTTATTCTATTCACATTTTTCATATTGATTTTGTAAAATAATACACACACACACACACATATATATATGTATATATATATGTATAGTAATATAAAATAAAAGTGAAGAAGTACTAGAACCTACAGTGCTAAAGCAGGAAGAAATTGGAATTCACCAGACACAACAAATGTAGATACAAAAAAGTCTTTGGACTAAATTGGAGACCTATTATGATTTCTAAAGCTGTCGCTGAATTAGACCAGCGAATTAGGGTTAGCAATGCTTTATGGATCCAATCTTCCGCGTACAGCAGAAACTTTCGACATGATAGGAAAAAAAAAACCAAGTTGAAAAGTTAAGCCTAATACAACACGTGGAAGAAAAACCTGATAATATATTAAAATGAAGCTAAGAAAAGAGAACAATAATGAATGTTTCAAGGAGAGGAATAATAATAATAAAATTTAAAAAAACTTACGTGTAAAATAATTACTGGAGATCGAAAATTCAACCTTCCACAGTAAACACCCAACGCGAAATGACTTAAAAGAATTGAAACGACTATTCGAGAAGGAAAAATCGTGGCACCACCTGGATATTTATTTTGCAATTAAACAAACAACTAAGATTTTTTTAAAAATAAACTAAATAAAGGAAGTTTTTAAAACGATAATGAACAAAGTTAAGAATAGATAAAATCAAATAGAAATATATTACAAAGTAAATAAACTTGGATGATTATATACTAATCGATATATTGCAATTAAAATAAGCGCTTAAAAATTTTTTGTTTTTTTAAAACATTTTTTTAAAATAAAAACTAAATAAAAGGAATTTTAAATAAAATAATGTACTAAGATAAAAATAT
This sequence comes from Trichonephila inaurata madagascariensis, assembly GCA_019973955.1. Classification (NCBI taxonomy): domain Eukaryota; kingdom Metazoa; phylum Arthropoda; class Arachnida; order Araneae; family Nephilidae; genus Trichonephila; species Trichonephila inaurata. Next base: position 241,600 of record BMAV01013211.1, read on the forward strand.
ATTTAAATAGAAATAGAAATATATTTATAAATAAATTTATTTGGATAATTGTATTCTAAGCAATTATTGCAAAAATTCACAAAATTACTTTGTTTTAAAATGTTATCAGTAACTAAATCATTGTTTCTTTTTATAAAATTTAAGATAATATTTCTAAATATTGATAGGTGTAGGTTACTACCCCAAAAAGGCATTTTTATAATGTTAAAATCAAATGAGTCTCTTTTATCAAAAATATTACTTAATAGCAAATTATTCTTAACCTTTAATTGAAGGTCCAAAAAGTTAGCTGACTCATTATTATAATTAGTTTTTACTAATTTTAAATAGTGGGGATAATAATAATAATAATAATAATATATATATATATATATATATATATATATATATATATATATATATAATTATGTTACATAAATATATGTTACTCATAGTACCTGAGTTCATTGTTAAGAATACAGCGATTCTCAAACTGTGGGGCACGCCTCTCTAAGGGGGCATTATTAACTTTACATGGTATTATTAGCAAGCATGTTAAAAATTAAAAATTTAAAAAAAATTTGAAAAAAATTATTTATTTACTGAAAAGATGCAAAACAAAATGCATTCTGACATAATTAAAAATAAAATATATGATGCTTATTTATTGCAATCTGTTACAATTTAAAAATAGTATGATATCTATCCTATTACTTGAAAGTAACTTAATATATCTATTACTTAATTGATTGAATATTAAAGTCGCACTGTTCAGCTACACGAGGGCTTTTGGCGACGGACCACGTAATTTTGAACCATGGTCAAGTGACGTGGGTGACACCTAAGCTGGCAGCCTTCTCTCCTAACTCTACCACATTACACCAACGAGAGGACGTTTCAGCTCTGGACAGATTAAACGTGCATCGCTGCCCTACACAGTGGGTCTTTAGTGGTACTGGACTTGAACTTGTTACAAGACAAGCCACGATCCGATACTTATACCATTCGGCTACCGCGGCCTAACTATTGCTTAAAAAACAACATATACAACATTTAACAGTTATCTAGATAATTTGTAAGGTTTCATATGGTGTAAAGGTCATATTGTAGTTTTAGCATAAAAGTCAATTATATTATTATTGAATTCAAATACATTGTTACTGAATGGGGGGGGGGCGGGGAAAATAATGATTGAAAATTGGATCGCATATATTAAAAGTTTGAGAAGCACAGGGTTAATATCACTGTAAGTATTAATTACATTCTCTCGCCATTATTAATCACTGTGACTAGAGGCTTGTGGTAACTAAAGTATGATATTTGAGCGTCGGTAGATACGTGATTTACGTATCATGTCTAGTCGTCCCTAGTGCTATACCAGAAACAAAATCCAAATTAAGAAAACAGTATTAAATACATATCGGGAAATTTGGTGATTTTTAGTTGTTACAGTCAACTTCTTTGTCAAAAGAGCTAAATGAAGCATGAAGTGTCGCTTGGTGCGAAAACCTGTTTTTGACGCCAATTATGCTAAAAAAGAGAAACGCTAGTAAAAGTAGTTTGCGAATTTTTTATAGTTTTAATTTTTTTTTTTGAAGGCTTAATTTTTAAAATATATTCTCTCCAAATTTCCGTCATATATAACAAATAATGGTAATTTTTAAATAAAAAACATACGGAGAAACGCTATTTATAAATAATTTCTTGTAAAAAGGGTATTAGACGAAAAATACAGAATTTCTTTTAAAAAAACCCGTAATTTTTAATAAATTTTTTCAATCTTTGAGCAAAACTTAGATAACAACGTTTAACACTTGGAAAAAATGTTTCATGCGATTATGTTTATAAATAACGAAGTTATTCAATGTTTAGTTAGAATTTGAGTAGTTTTTGAAAAATCGCAAAAATAAAAGGTTTTTGGCATTTCATATTTTAAATCACTGATTCGAAAAGAACAAAGTATGAGCTTTTTTAGAACAGAATTTCGATACATTATGGTTGTAAGAAATTCGTACAGAACGATTGAAAAACCCTTTTCATAAAAACGCATCGATATTGGCTCATTTTAGAAAAAATCGTAAAAAATCCAAAATTTCGTTATTTTGTAGAAAAAAAAAATTATACCGTATCGTGGCGAAATAAATGATCTTGCCGATTATGTAATTATTTTTTGTCTGATTTTGGTAGGAAAAGAATGGTCGTAATTTTAAAAAAGGAGAAAAAGTAGTCCTTCTTCCAACAGCAACTTCGGCCACGGTAGCCAAGTGGTCAGAGTATCGGATCGTGGCTGGTCTTGACATGAGTTCGAGCCCAGTACCACTAAAGACCCGCCGTGTAGGGAAGGGATGCACGTTAAATCTGTCGAGAGGTCAAACGTCCTCCCGTTGGTGGGGTGGGGTGGTTTGGAGAGGGGGTGCCAGCTCAGGTGTCATTCACGTCACTTGACTATGGTTCAAAATGAAGTGGTCCGTTGCCAAAAGCCCTCGTGTAGCTAAACAGTGCAACGTTAATATTCACTTTACTTTGTTTCACCTCAAGTTGGCAGCGTTGGGAAAGGTAGGGAATGTAACAATTCGCTTGAAAACATAGTTCCAATTTGTTCTGGAATTTAAATCAACGCAAATGCACAGAAAATTGTTAAAAAGTATCATGTATTATAGAAATTGTAGGTTTAAAGATATATTTTAAGTTAATCACACACACATCTTAAAAGCATTTATTCTTTAATACTTGTGAACGAATACAGTAGAAAACAACTACTTGACTTTTGGCTGACAACAACAATATTTGGCTGAAAAAACCGGTTTTTAAGATTACTTTCTTCCGAAATATTCGCGCCAAATCAACGCCATTCGCTTTGCGACTTAGCTTCGTTCTTACGTAATATTTTTACATCTCGTGCGACTATCTTAATTCTTGTTGTTTTTTGAAATTTTAAACATGTCTGAGATAAAAATGTCACCAACCTCGCTGTATACACTATCGAAGCGAGGAATATCTATCAGAAGAGGAGCTCGGAAAAACATACTGAATGTTTATTCTCGACTTCGAGAAGAAAATCCACAAGAATCCATCAGTGAAATTGTAAGAAAGGTTTCTGAACTGACTGGCGTTTCGAAGAGAGCTGTTTTTCGTTTGAAGAAGGAAAAGAAGACATTGAGTGCTCTAAGTTCTGATAAAAAACGACCCGGTGCCATAGGGCAGCGTAGAAGGCTGGTGAAATATGACGACTTCACATTATCGTGCATTCGGAATGGCTTTTTCCGTAAGAATGAGATTCCTACGTTATCCAAAGTTCTGAAGGAAATGGCGCTGAGATTTTTTCGAAGAACATTAGCCGGTCAACCTTGTACAGATTACTAAAGGACATGGGGTTCACATTTGAAAAAAGGAAAAGACAGGCTGTGCTTCTTGAAAGACAAGATATCACTTTATGGCGCAGAAATTATTTACGAAAAATGAGGGAGTTAAGAGAAAAAAATGCGCCAATCTATTATCTGGATGAGACCTGGGTGAATGGAGGAGATTCTGAAACTCGAGTGGGGCAAAACACAACCATCAAAAGCAGTTATGAAGCATCATCTTCTAATTTAACAGTAAGTTTGACTGCGCCTAAAGGAGGCTTATAATGACTCATATTGGAAGCAAAGAAGGATTGGTTCGGGATGCGGCAGATATTTTTATTGGGAAAAAATCTGGGCACTTACCATAAAGAAATGGACGGTAACCATTTTGAAAAATGGTTTGAAACTGTCATGCCAAAATTGAAGCCCCAAAGTATTATTGTAATGGACAATGCCCCCTACCATTCATTGAAAAAAGAGAAAATTCCAACAAGTTCTTGGGAAAAAAAGTGCAATTCAAGAGTGGTTGACAGAAAAGAAAGTGACATGGAATCAAGATTTAATTAAAATTGAACTTCTGCAAAAAGTAAATCAAATAAAGTATTTGTATAATGGTTACAGAGTGGAAGAAATAGCTGAAAAGTTTGGCCACAAAATTTTAAGATTACCCCCTTATCACTGCAAGCTCAATCCAATTGAGATTTGGAGCCAAGTAAAAGGTTACGTCGCAAAAGAAAATAAAACGAAATAAATGAATAAATGAACTTGTAACAAAGGGAATTAATAACGTCTCAACTCAAAATTGGATAAATTGCATCAACCATGTAATTAAAAAAGAGAAAGAAATGTGGGAAATTGATGGACTTGTTGATGAAATTTGGGAAAATCAGAATTTCATTATATCTGTGAACAGTGACTATTCGGATAGCGATTCAGAGATAATGAGTGCTGATGATTTGTAAAAAAAGCATCATGAAAAGTCCTCTCTTTAGCGTGGTATGGTAGTTTGAAGAGAAGGGTGCCAAAAAAGTCGTCCTCGTCACTTGACCACGGCTCAAAAATTACGATGTTTTTTAATAATGCAATATAAGTGTATACATAATCAACTACTGAAACAGCTTTTTACGTAAACACTTATTTTGCATACTGTGGAGTGACATGTGGAGCAGGGTCCTCACCCATCACTCTGGTAACTGTGATTTAAATATAATATTTAATGCACAGGCAAATGGTTCCACAATGATAGGAGAAAGCCCGTGCAACGCCGGGCCATGTAGGTACTAATATTTATATACAAAAAAAAGGTTGATTTAATTTTTTAAATCACCTTATTTGAGTAAATCAAATTTCAAAATTTTCTTAGACAATGCTTTTAAGAATATACATTATATAAAACGTTCCTTATCTTTATAATCGAAGTATCTGAATGTAAATCTTTTCTTATGCAATGCTTTCGTTTTGATTCTAAGGGCTTCCTACATGAAGTGTTAAATATACATGTGTAAATAATTTGATTTATGAATACCTAATAAAAGAGCAATTGTCCCTTTAAAAAAATTTTAAGGAACGTTTTTACAACAAAAACTGTTCTAAATATCAAAATATATAATTTTTGCACTAAATAATTATAATAAATCATTTTTTTTTCTTTAAAAGTTATACTTATTGAGTTGAAACTTTGCGTATAATGTTAGTCAAATAATTTTTGAAATATGATCGAGATATTTTTTTAAAGATAAACTATAAATTTTATAAAATTTTATAAGTTTTAATATTGATAAATTTTTTAAATTAATCCCCAAATTCTATTATGTGCTTCTGTATATCTTAAGCTAAGTCTAAACGGCAGTTACATGTAATGTGAATAATAATTACAAACTGATTTAAAACAGTAATAATGGAAGAAAGATGATTAATTATTTATAACCAAGATAGAAATTTGTATTTTATGCACAGATGTAATAAATGAAATTATGAAACTAAAGAGAGAGATATATGAGCCATTTATTTTGAAAGGGGCATAAGTCACTTAAAAAAATCAATGTAATGATAACATGTGAATTACAATTTAACCGTATTTTTTCATTTAAAAAAGAATGCAATCAACATGTTGGGAACTATTGAGATTTTATTCGAGAAATGTTTTGCTAGTTAATTAATCAATATTTTTAATTATATTGAAACGAAACTCTTAAATATTCCGATTAAAAAAAGGGCTTATACTATTATTGAAAAAAAAAACCGTCATACAATTTTAATGAACAAATTTTTCAAGAGTAATTTTTTTGCTCGCCAAATATGGAGAAATTTATTTATTATAGTCACACTCTTCTCCTAGAGTAACCCTGAAGCGGCTGTGATTTGGTCAGCGTACCCTTCCCAGCACTGCCAACTTAAGGTGAAACGGAGTATAACTAACCAACAGCAACTTGGCACATGCACAGAACACAGTGTAACGCAATTTTGTTAACGCTTTTGTAAAAATTTCCCTCTTCATAATTTTTTCATACCATAAATATATGTCTTAACAAAACGGAAAGGCATACAAACATACACACCAATTACAAATATGTTTCTTCGAACTATATGCAACTAGCATTCTACAAAATATTTAGAAAAAATAATTTGTATTTCAATTAAATAACAAAATGTAAATATTAGGTGTCCCAAAATTTTGCAGAATATATGACATTTCAAAAAGGTGTTCACACAATACAGAAGTTCGTTCACACTTTATGGAAACGATCTTGTAATTCCTTTTCTATTTTGCATTTTGAGATAAAACTTTGGTAACTTTAGAATAATCATCTGCTAAGGTTTTCTTTTGATTGGAATGTCAAATAAAGGATTTATATTTTCAAAATGGCTCCTAAAAATGATATATGGCTCGAAGGTTACGTAATAACACTTTACAAAGAGAAATATTCGTATCAACAAATTAAAAAGCTGTGTAAAAATCTCGGTTATTGCATTTCAATCAAAGGCATTTATAATATATTGTTTCAAAGGGAAAAAGCGTCTTAGAAGTAAGTAAAAATGAAAACATGACCTCGAAACTTCCTCCTAAGACTGTTCAAATGCAGGCAACTATCAAGAAAGTGAAGTCTCTGTGTGTGATCCTAAAAGAAATTCATCCAACTGAAAGATTCATTGTATCGAAACTAGGAATATTTTACGGAACTGTAATTAAAATCCTTTGTAAGGATTAAAAGTCAGAATAAATGTTTAAACCTAAAGTTGGACTCCTTTTTAAAAACATATTGCTGAAAGAAAAGCAAATTGTAGAAAATTATGTCAAAAACACCTTGCTGCTGAAAAATGGAAATTGGTGGTAACACTCGATGAGGTAATGAAGTGACTGTAGTAAAAGAAGATCAATTTTTAACTAAAGGAAATTATTGTACAAAATGGTTTCGTCAGTGTACAGTAAAGTTCTCAAAAGGATTCATGATAGTTGCAGAATTTTCAAACAACGGCAAATTAAGAATCAAAAAAGTCTAAAGCCAAAACTAATTCACTCTACTATCAGCAAAATATTTCAGAAGCAATTTTCGAAGAATACACTCTAACTTTATATGGAAAGGACATTGGATAAACTTGAGCTTCATATGGGCAAAGTCTCTAGTCACAAGTCATAATCAACTGCCGCTTATTTAGCAAAGAAAGAATCAGCAGCAGGAATGAAGTGTATCCCATTGGAAGAAATACGTGTTAAATTACTTCTGCAATGGACTTTTGTGCTTTCAGATCATTAAAATGAGGGAAACGGCATCCAAGAACACTGAACTGACTTTGGAAAACGGTTCAAGAGGAATGGAGTAAAATTTGCATTAAGAAAAAGTTTGCTTTCATAAAAAATTCGAGTCATGAATCATGGCTATCAGACAGAAGCAAATTTCCCCCAAAAATACTGACAAAAATTAACTATCAAAATCATTTCCATAAAGTGTGAACGACCTTCTGTACAATGCTCTTAATAGTTACATTTTTTTTCCATTTTTCGTACGCACATTTTGTGACAACCCACTTGGGGTTGTTGGTGTGTGGAGATTCGAGCAAAGATCAGCCATAGCAACTTTTAAACACAATTTTATTTACTGTCTTCACTTAATCAACCCACGCCCACAACTCACACGACCTCCTGTCGTAAATCTTGTTCACAATTTAATCCCTTCTAATCACCAACTGTGACGGGCTCACTCGTCTTTTCATTAACATGTCATTTGGGTTCTTTTGTGGCCAAGATTAATGGCAACTCTTTTCCAACCAAAACCCAAGAAGTGAAACGTGAAGGAAAGATGCAAATTAGATAGCTTTTAAATATCAGAAGTTTCAGTAAGCTATATGGCAAATTGGGGAATGCTATGTTAGAGAGTGATACAATCGTGAAGTGACAGCCAACAGAGTTTATCCCGAAGATAGAGCCATTAGGTCAAGGTGCATACCATTGCACTCGAGTAAAGACGCAACTTCCTTAGTATCGGATCAACGATTGGATTAAGGTAGGATTGACTATTTAATATTAGGATTTGCGACATTATTGGAATTGAGATTAGGCGGGTTAGATATTGATAGTGGTCCGAGTTACGTTATTTCGGTATTACTTGTATTGTATGTTTGTTCATCGTAGATTCTTTCATATATATTATTATCTAATCTTTTAAACGCTTAAGTTCAAGTTCTTAATAAAGATATTTTAAGAACATGAAAACTTCTAGTTCTTTAGTTGAACCTACACCTCTAGCTCACGCAGATAATCAAAGAGAAGGTCACCCTGGGGGGGGGGCATTTTCACACAACTATCAACTATCGACTATCATCGCGTACATAAATGCCAATGCTTCAAGTGAAGAACTCATTTAACTAAATCCCGTCTTCTTCTTCAAGGAAAATTTTCAACAGAACTTATAGTTAAAAAAATAATTTTACCTAAGAAGATTAGTGGAAGGTTCGCGGATAGACCCGTTACAATTTTTTCTTCGACATAATTATTGTTTATAATATCTCTGGTTACTAGTTGTAACATGCACTTTCAATGGCTGTCTTCAAAGCATTCACAGAATAAAAATGCCTTCTACTCTCATATAGCTTTCGAGACATAATGCCTCCCACACTCTAAATTGGACTTAGATAAGGGACTCATCCGTAACCATTCAAGAACTGTAACATCTTTCGAGTTTAATTAATTTTTCGAATTTTTAGGGAGAGGAGCATTTTTTTTTTTTTTTTTTTTTTTTTTATGTTTCGTTCCTTTAAGTTTTTCGTAAATTACATAACATGATTTTCTAGTGTTCATGTATATTTAGGACAGTTATGTCTAAAGATACTTTTATAACCAAAAGCCTCCCACACGATCGCAAATTCATCACCCCTTTGCCTACTAAAAGAACTTGTGGGCTCTTTTTGTAAATCATCTCAATATTTTGTTTTTTCCGTTTTATATTTACAGAGGTTCCATTTTTTTCATCACTGAAATGAACAGTCATCCATTTATCACCATATAGCATTTAATTACGAGTTCATTGTAATCTTGTGTGAAGTTTTGAAAGTGGCAAAATGTGAACGATTTTGGCGTGGATAATATAATTAGATTCTATAATTCGTCTAAGAGCACTATTTTTGGAGATTTGCAATCGGGAATTTTAAGAATAGACATTTTCTGATTTGGAAGTCATTCTTTCTACCACGGCGATTATCCATCCTACGCAATCTTCTGGAATGGGTTTTAGCTCCTAGGGCGTTTGACATGATCAATCCAATTTTCAGAACCCTTTCAAAGTTCTTAACAGTCTTTCTGTATAATTTCAAATTTAGAATTTTAGTCCATTCTCTTCATTGGAGATCATAAAAAGCAAAACAAATGACCGCTTTTTTCCCATTATTTCCCCGAATAGCACGTGACGGCAGGATTATTGATGCTAAATTTTCATAAAACTGTGTGTATTGATCTCTAAACTTTTGGGACAGGTTATTTCTGCTTAGTTTACGATTTAAAAATGGACATTAAATATTCGGGATAGAATCGCTGCCTTTTTAATATATTAGGCATAATATATCGTCTACACAGTAACTTACATAGAAGTACATCATATACAACGAAAAATGTAGGCAAAATACGAGAATCTATAAACTTTCGAGATAGAGTGCATTTATGGTGTCATATAACTTACGTAAAAACAATAAAAAAATTTAAGTAAAAAGAACCATTTGTTATCAGACATACAATAGACTCTATATCACCCAACTTCTTGCCTGTTCTACAGAACAAAAAGAGGGCATAATGTAACGCTTTTCCACCTCTCATGTGCAAGATTGGCTTTCCTATGCAGATAACATTATGCCGCTCATATCCACACGTGCACCCCTAAACTATTCCAGAATTTTTTTCTTTTGACATCACGTCGTTAGCCATGAGACAAAACAACTCCACCTGTGAACCGAATCTGAAGTGAAATTCGAGATGAAAGAAGGGCCCCCCCCCCCCCAAGAGAGTAGAGAGAGCAGATCGCTTGAAACATTCCAAAAGAGTTTTGCCCTCCTCCATCACCAACAATAGGCTCTGTAGTATTAAAATAGCCTTGTACCTAACTGAACTAATATAATTAATTGCTGTTGACGTAATAAATCAATTATTTAATTTTTTAAGCCTCACGCTGCCCATCCATCTTCCCAGTAGACATGACCTAGTGGGAAATTCCCTCTGCGTTCAACCTTGGAGAATTCTAGTAGTACCTGTGGCTCGCGTTCCAGTTGCACTGATTCAAGGAAAGTCTGCCGCACCCCTGTGATAAGTAAAGTCGGGGGTCTAATGGATGAGCCCTAGAGCTGTATTGCGATTTTTGACAAAAAACGTATTGCCAAACTTTTGTAGGGTTGTCCCGTTTCGGGAAGTCCCTGGAGGCTCGAAAAGCAACTGGAAATAAAAGTCTGTGATTAGTCACGACTGCGGAAAGGTGGAGAGAAAACAAGTTTTACGAAGATGGTCAATTTCCAATATACTTTAAAAATGGCTCCATCGGAAGTTACGCCTTTTCAACTTTTATCAACGTCCTGCCCTTCCTTAGTTAATAGATTATATAAACTAATAATAATTCAAAGTGATTTTCAGCTCTTGTCTTAATGTACCTTTAACAATAAGAAATGATAAGAAATTGATCGGAGGCTAGTAATTCTACCATTTCCGTTAAATAAATGATGTATTATACCAAACAACGTTCATCTTGATATTCCTTAAAGGATTAAGAAGAGCGCTAGTTTGATATTCCACGATACTCTTGCATAACTGAATATTTCAAGTTAAGTTTATTTGACTTATAAAATAATACAAAGTACGCTTTCCTATAATTCACTTCTAAAAATGAATTGAAAAGAAAACTTATTTAACTCCATAACGAGGAAAGGGGAAGCAACATTGATCAAATTCAAGCATTTCAAAACAGGATTTTTTACTAGTGAAAACGTATTGAAATTCACTGTTGCTGTTACTTTATGAACCATAAGTTGAATTATAAATATAAAATAGAGTTTAACCCTGAACAATTCTAATAGAAAGAAATTAATCAGTCCGAATCGTTTCCGTTTGTTCCTTTTGTTCTGAATTTTTACTTCAGCCGGAACAGCTGCGGAAGTACAAGGCTCTTCGAAAGTGAACTTCCCGATATTCGATAGAATAAGTTGCTGTGTGTCTGAAACAATTGCTTTTACACGAGACGCACGTTTGGAATAATGCTTTCCCTTCTTTAAAAAATTAGACAAACCTGATTAGACTCAAATTAAAGTGAGTTATCTAAGAAATTTTGTAGTATTTAGATTACTCGAATTATACCTATTTAATTTAAAGATTGAATCTCAAGCAATTCTTTGACGACAAAATAATAAAGTTTAAGAAATTTGAATAAGACAAGACAGAAGATTAATTTCCCCATTGATACTTAATCTAAGAATCTTATTTGATCATAAGTCACATCTATGTAAGACTTGAATTGAGATGAAAATTGGGTAATTATTTTCTATAAAATAATTTGAATACTTAACCGTAAACATTAAAAAAAAAAAAAAAAAAAAAAAAAACTAACTGGATTCTCTATGATTGTTATGCTCAGAAAAGAACAAGGGTTGTGTACCATTTTGGAATCTTAACTAAATCGTCCAACTTTTTAGAAACTTGCCTAGGACTGTGTGTAATAGCTTTCTTTTTATGGAGAGTCAAAGTTAGACAACGTCTTTTTCTCAAACCCCGACTCACACAAATTGCGTTAATTTTAATTAGACGAGCAAAGTGTTTTGTTCAACTTGAGGCTTAATAGTATGCGTATGCAAGGTGATGTTAGTAAAAAATCATCGTAAAATTGTGAAATTTGTAGTCACAGTAATTAATGATGTGATTGAGGGTGTTGATATTCCACATTTTCGAAAATGTGCTCGTCCTCACTTAGTCAAGTGTAGGGGGATTTTTTATCCCCCCCCGAGAACAGATATGAACACCCCTTCCCCTTTCATCTCATGCCCGATTATCGTTAAGTTTTGGAACTCTCTGTATATTGATAAGACTTTATTAATTTTGTGCATGTAAAAATAAAACTATTCATACTTTCAAGTATAACGTATTATAATACACATAAAATTCTTTCCGTCTTATAAAAATGTAAGAGGAACTTTTCAATAGAAATAAGGGGGTCACAAAGGGATGCTGTGGAGTTACTAATGAAGTCAGGAAAATTGATGAATGTTAAGAACGATTTGAAGAATGGGGAAACGTATTGAAAGAATGCGAAAAGGTTTGAGCAAACTAAATTCCTCCTACATGAAAGATTTAATTAAATACACTTTATTAGCGATTTAATTTAATAATAATTTTATTATCAAGGCATTAAAATTACCCATCATTAAATATACTTTAATGAAAATATTCACAAAGTTTAAAAGAGGTAATCTTTCTACAATTTCAGGAAGTATTTTAGTAAGACTACTTATATAACATTTTTTTATTAAATTTTTAAATGCGCATGTATCAGAAAAGATTAAATCTTCATTCATACTTTGGATCCATTAAGAGTGAGCAATAAAACTTACATATGTCAGTATTTTATATGTGTTGAACAAGAAGAAAAGGACTTGGAGACTCATTCATTGGAATTGCTTATTAATGTTTAATGGACATGTGTACAAGTTCATCACTCTATACAAAAGGGTTCCTTTGAAGGGGAAGATCTTAGGACACTCTGAAACAATAATCAGATTTTTGACTAATGATCATATCAAGGAAGACAAAGTCCCTTTTTTAATCTCCATTCTAGTACACAGCTCTTTTGGGGGTTGTTTTTGCGAGAATAAAGGCAAATAAATAAATAAATAACAATTGCGTGCAGAATTATTTCTCTATAGAAAAGTGCTTGTGCATTTGAGCGCTTCAATAATAAAAAAAGAAATAAGTCTTACTATCAAAGCGAATTTCTAAACTTTGCAATGATAGTATTTATATCGTATAAAAAAATCTAAAAACGAAGGAGATGAACTTTTGATTTTTTGGCTTTCCACAAAATACAGATTCTTTCCACAATCATTAAAAAAAATTGAATGAGAAAAAAGCGTTTGCGTAACTTCTTCTTGGAGTAACTGAAGACATTTTCAAAAAACATTTTCTGTTGAAAAAAAAGAAAATGTATTTTCGAAACAAATGTGTTGTTTCAAAAATAAGTTCAAAAACTCAGGAACTTTAATACATGTAAAACACAATGAAATACGATTCAAATTTTCTTCCATTTTAACAATTTTTTGCCGATTTTCGTAAGAAATGAATCGTTAAAAAATAAAATAATTTTAAAAAGTTATTAGAAAATAAATAAAGTAAAAAAAACTTTTTAAAAAACAAGCTTTTATATTTAAATGCTCTGAAAAGTATAAAATAAACTTTTCTTTTAAAACTTTTTTTGCTATCAACTTATAACGTCATTACACAATTTATAGTATAAAAGATTGTCGCGAGATTTAAGTACTCGTATTTACTTGGTTTGAAAATTTTAAAAATTAAAATAAATCGGGTCAAGTTCTTTAATTTGCTTGTTTATCTACACAGGTAAATCTCGCGCGACAAGCTTTTATATTATAAATTATGTAATGACGTTATAAGTTGATAGCAAAAAAAGTTTTAAAAGAAAAGTTTATTTTATTCTTTTTAGAGCATTTAAATGAAAGCTTCTTTAAAAAAAATTTTTTTTTACTTTAAATTTATTTTTTACTTTTTAGTTATCGCTGTACAGGTTTCTCAGTCTGTTCATCTCATTCAACGCATCATTGTTGCAAGGTCATCTGCCGGTTAATTTTGAACAGGCTAGCTCAGGGGTACTCAATCTTTCTTCCCGCCAGGCCCCGTTCATGTTACAGATAGTTCATTTGGGCCGCAACAAGAGAATAATGGGGGGGGGGGATAAACGCTGTAAGCCCAAAACAACATTGGACAAAGCAAAATTAATGAAAACATTAAAACTCCTTTTTTTTTGCTTTTACTATAATACTATATTAAAAACGAAAAACACAAATTTTTTTTAAATTCATAATTTTAAAGCAATTTGTTTCAATCTTTGTGCAGAATTTGGATAATACTATTCTACAAACGAAAATGAGGTTTCGTGCAATTATCTTTAAAAATGAGGAAGTTTTTATATATTTTATTAAAAATTTGAGTATTTTTTGAAAAATCGCCAAAAAAAAAAATTTATTATTTAAATGACTGATTCTATATAAAAGAGAAAAGCCTGAACTTTTTTAGTGCAAAATATTGATTCATTAACACGAAAAAAATCATATGGAACAATTTAGAAATCATTTTCATGAAAATGTATCGATTTTGACTCATTTTAGAAAAAATCGTAAGAAATAGAAAATATTATTATTTTTTAAAATAAATTAAACCGTATCTTGGAGAAATAAATGATCTTTCCGATTATGTAATTATTTTTTGTCTCAGTTTGATAGAAAGAATAAAATAGATTTTTAAAAAAGGTCGAAAAATCGGGCTTCTTTAAGCTCAATCCGATAAGCTGCTCGGCAGAATAAAAAGCTAACAGGGGTAAAAGGTTTTTAATTAATATCTTTTTAACTAATTGCGATATCGGAATATAAATGGTCTAAACATGCATTGTCATCCAAACTAAACGTGTATACAAAGTTTCAGCTCAATTGGTTGAAGACATCAGCTTCAAAACTGAATTGCAAGATTCCATCCGAACAAATTACTTTAATTAATATCTTTTTAACTAATTGCGATATCGGAATATAAATGGTCTAAACATGCATTGTCATCCAAACTAAACGTGTATACAAAATTTCAACTCAATCGGTTGAAGACATCAGCTTCAAAATTGAGTTGCAAGATTCCACCCGAACATTTTACATTACAAGTTAAATAAAAGCTTGTAAAGAATGCATCAAATGTTGCTTTTTTTTTTAGCTATACATGCGTAATCCAATTAAAATGTATTAACTATGCATATGCATTAGGCAGTGGCACAGAAAAGGGAGAAGGAACCCTCATTGCCCTACATTTTTTTTTCGAATGATTCTATTTTATTAATTAATGCTAACTATTGATTCAATAATTTATTTTTTACTACTTTTTGTTCCCGACAATCGATCCAATCCAAAGAATATTTTTGCCTCCTATTGGGCCTTGAAAAATTCCTGTTTGAGCCACTGGATTTTAAGAAAGTCATTAGTATGCGTATAAAGAAAAGAAAAGCACTCCTTTAAGGCAAATCCTTTTCAAATGGTTCTTATTTTTAATATGTTTTCTTCTCGTAACAACAGAAAAAGTATCCCTTTTTACTAATTAAAGTGTTCACAAAGATTCAATGTGTGATTAGAATCAAAGGATTACGAATCATTTGATGAACCCATCTAAATTGGAGCTAATTAAGCAATCAACGTATTTATAAATAAGTGACATTTCGATTCCAAAATACAGTAAGTGAATGTCAAAACTGATTGAACATTTCCAACAAGAAATTCTATTGATAATATTGTGACGGGCTCATCGCGATTTCCACTAAAACTCCTTCTGGGTTTCTTCGGGGCAATTCTTTCCAACCAACTCAATAAGTGAAACGTGAAATATGCAAGTTAAGTATCTTACAAATAGTAGAAGTTTTGCGTACGTGGTGTGGCTATGGGAAGTGAATATACGAGGTCTATGTGTACAAGTCTTTAAGCTAAAGTGAGAGGAAACCTCTCATACAAGATTTAATATATCCGTGCCAGTGCGTTCAAGTTAAAGATGGATACCATTCCACACGAGTTAAGGCGACGTCAGTTAGGATTCAAGCGAATTGCTGTTTACCCAAGATAGAGCGGTAAGAACATCTAATTAAACTACTAAGAACTGTGTATTTATTGAGATTAGGATTAGTCGGTAAAGTTAGACATAGTGGTCAGTGACGCGATTAGTTGGTAATACGTATTGTGTGTCTCTTCACCTCAGATTCCCTATTCCTATTGAATATTAATACTATAATTGTGTAAATTATTTAAGTTTCGATCTTAATAAAGAGGTATTAAGATTATGGCAACGTCTGGCTCTCCCACATCTCTAGGAATAATATAGAAGTAGGGCAAATATTGACAGTTGAAAGACGAACGTGATCTGACGTATTTTAATACGAAAGCTCCTTGACATGTTAAAGCATGTTAATGGATATTCTAATGATAATGCTCTTCACCATTTTCACATCTTAGAGATATTGGAAATGGCACTGAAACCAATCAAAAATATTGACTCATTTCCGAGCTCAGGGTAAAAAGTATTGATTTTACATTCACCTCTATGCTTATGTTCATAACAAATAAAGATAATTGTTAAAATATTAAATGTAAACAATATATCATTTTAAAGAGGATAGACTCTCGATCGCTTTCCTACTGCTTTCTTTCAGTGCAGCAGCTTTACTTCAAATGGCAATATTAAAAATATGTTCTTATATCTAGACTATAATTTCCATTTTCTTATGAGAATGAATCAGTTTTATTATGAAATTGGAATTCATTTTGTCATTCAATCAGTGAAGGATTTCAATTATTTTTGGATCTTATCTTTCAAGTCTAAAGGAAATGTCCAGCTCAGTAGTCGAAAGGTCATGGTCACGAATTCGTTGCATGCCTTATCGAGTCGTAGATTCGAAACTTAGCGCCCCTGAAGACCCACCGTGTAGAGGAGCTGATGCACGCTAAATTAGTCTTACCGTTGTGGAAGCTTAGAGAAGGAATTGCCAGCTTAGGTGTCGTCCTCCTTACTTGACCACGGTTCAAAATTATGGTCTTCTCGTATTACTTCACAGTGCAACATAATTTACATTCGTGTGGACAACTAATTATTTTCTGCAATTTATTATTAGATTTTATTATTGGGTCCAATTAAGGATTTTTAGAATAAACAAACAACGTTAAAAACCCACACGTTTTTGAAACAGAAATCTCGTATCTACTCCGGAAGAAAATATAAGTTATCTATAGTAGTTTAGTTTTAGTTTAGTACACCGTCTTATTATCCCAATATCATATCAAGTATAGTTTAAATAAAAGTTTAGGGAACAAATTTAGGGAATTTAGTGATTCAAAACAAAATTTCAGGAAATTTTCATCCAACATAAAAGGCAGAAAAAAATGCAAAATAATAATAATAATAATAATTTTGTGGTTTATAATATAGTCTAATCACTCTATATACTATTAGATGATGTGAGAAATAGCAAATACACCTATTAAGAGAGGAAATGTAGTGCAAAAACACTGCGTATGTCATTTCTAGGATAGAATATATTTTGCTATGGTAATACTCTTAAAAAATAATACTGAACATCTTATATCTAAAATTCACCAAGTTTCATTAAATCCTATGTTAACAGATTTCAAATATGCTTTACAAGAAATTGGCTTTCCATATTAGTATCTGCGTTTTATTGGACTACCTGGAATCTAAATATACAATTTGATAGGATTCAAATGAAATAAAATAAAATTGAATTTTAAAAACTATCAAAAACTGATTCAAACAAAATCATTCAACTCAATCATATAATATTATAGAAAGAGATATGACTTCTCGAGAAGTATTTTTATTTTTTTACCACCTTTATTTGGAAGGAAATGCAAATGAAATGTGACAAATTTTATTATGTATAACCATTTTATCGTTAGTGAAATAGTTTTTTTTTTTTTTTTTTTTTTTTACGATTTCTATGCCATCTTGTTCAAAACATTTTTATAGAAACAATTCGTTCTCATCCAAGTGTTTCTATTCTATAAAAGAGGCGCGAAAACTGACAAAACGACTCTGAGAGACATTTTAGGATAATAAAGTTGTATTTCCTTCAATAAATCTGTGACGCAAGCAAAATAAAATTATTTTCATGAAATAAAACACTTTACCTGTATGTTCAATCCAAAGTACTCTCATGGGATAATATAGGAGAAATATTGTAACGACATTTCTTTTAGCAATATTTTGACTATCATTCGAATAAATTTTCTGAAGCAGATTCTGTATCTCAGCAATATGTATGTTTTTTTTTTTTTTTTAAATTTTTTTTTAATAATTTTTTTTAAAAAAAATTTTCGGAAGTTAAACCCCCCCCCTTTTTTTTTAAAAATTTTGGGTGGGCCCCCCCCCCCCCCAGGGGGCTAATAACCCTGCGAGTCGGGCACGAGCCTATCGAAAAGTCGAAAATAAAAGGTTATAAAAATTACATATTTACTGAAAGGAAGCAAAACAAAATACATTCTGACCTAGAAGAAATAAAATACACATTTATACTGATATAATATTCTTATAAATGCATCAGTAGTGCACAATGTATTTGGTAATTAATTTATCAATCGAAGTTAGGAACACATAGGAAATTATATACAAAATTTAAGATTTATCTTGATAATTTGTACGGTTAAAAATTAAAATCGTATTGTAGCTTTACGTCATAGTATATTATTATTGAATTCAATACATTGTTATTGTACGGAGGGGGTGTGATGAAAATTATGACTGAAAATTGGGTTACAAATATTTAAAGTTTTAGAAGCACTGCTCTACCGTAACGATATGTAATTGTTCTTTCAATTGTATGATTCATTCATTATCAATCCCTCTGGAATAAATGTTCGTGTCGAAAAAGTCATTTTAAATGAGCTCGATGATAAATTTGTTCATCATAAATCACTAATTAAAATAATGCCAACATTATCTTTTGATATCAAAATAAGTAGCAGCTGAACACGTTATCTGCATAGCGTTATCTGCATCCAATCTAATAGATGGATTGTTTAATTGATTGGAGAACTCACCTAATGAAGGAATCGTGATATTTCAAGAGATCTCAAAAAAGAAAAGAACGGAGGAGATTTGTAAGGAGAGGTTTTTCGGTTGAATAGGATGGATTGTATTATTGGATTATTCATGAAATTTCGTGTGAATGGACTTATTCTAGAGTTGGAGCTGGAATTAAAAGCTTCCAGTACAAATTAAGTGAATCCTTATTAATAATGGTTAGGGTTCGAGGTTTGCTTCGCTATCCTTGGTTATTTATTTCGAAGATTATTTAAAAGCTGTTGATTTTTGTACCATGTTGACTGATGCTTTATTCCTAACAAGAAATCTCAAAGGTAAGCTCAATTGAGAAAAGGCATTCTCAATTGAGCTTAAAAAACCCAGATGTCTATTTTAAAATAGAATTTTTTTTTCTTGAACAGTGCACCTGTAATCTTTTTCATAAAAAATGTGTTCGTGTGGCAAAGTAATAAATAAAATTTAAAGTTTCGTAAACTTACAATATATTTATCTGTATATAAAATTTTAAATTGTGAAATAATTTTTTCAATGAGTTTTAAGGAGTTCGACATCTTTTAACGACTATTTGACGCCATTAACTCTTATCAACGAAAAAATACTCGAAGTAAATCCATGAAACGATCAATTGAATTACTATGTATACTTAATAACAATCATAAAGTAAGAACTAAAATAAATTATTTCAAAAAATATTTTCACTTTATTTAATTCAATCAGTTTTTGCTATGAAATAATGTGTTCATTTCCTTTGAATTTTGATTATTTTATTTGTTTGAAAAAATGATTTTTTTCTCGATTGAATGGAATCTTAAAAGCAAATAGTTTTTTTTTCCATTTTAAAATGTTTGAAAAATAGTTATGTTCAAAATAGCGTTACATAGTTATTTCAAGCTAAGATTTCTTTCGAAATTTAAAAACTGAAGGGTGGAATGTTATGTAAAGCTGTGTACGCCAAAATATACAATATTTCTACTGGGCCCACGTAGAAAAATAAGCCAGCACTTAACGAAATGTTTAATCAGCTGATTGAGTTAATCGTGCTAATTTTTATCTTACAGCTTATTGTTTGGTGTGACATCATTTGAAATGAAGAAAGTTGGTGAAACTAATACTGCTTCTAATTTGCATTACAAGAAAAACGCAATTTAAAAACAAGCATTACTCTTGATCCCGCTTTTAATCATGATACTGAGGAAAATCCTCTTCATTGACTTATTTTTAAAAAGATTCATAGCAAGGTATTTGGAATTAATTTCGCTTGAATCAATGGCTTGTGAATCAAAGCAATAAATCTTAACTAGAAAAAATAAAATTAAAAAAAAAAAAAAAAAATGGGAAAAGTAAGAAACATTTTGCCAAGATCTACTTCACCATTATTTTGCCACTTGCAAATTTTCTTAACGTTTTTTTTTTTTTTTTTTTTTGGATTAATATGGATTAAAAACTCGAATTTTTAAAACTCAGAAACAGAGAAAAATATTTTTCAATCATCTGGGAGACAAAATTAAGGAACTGGACTGGAAATTGAGAGTTCCATTTTTAGACTATGAAAAACATTTGACATCTAATTGTGTTTCAATAGCTTCACATTTAGGGGGCTATCCATTTTTTCCATCGATACTATAATACGGAATGATATTAAAAGCTTGAGACCAAAGTTTTTGCTACATTCTATCCAGACTGCAATTTTGTAAAATTATCGTTGTTTTAATCTATGTATCATTCGAGGTAAATCAAGTCTTCGGCTTTAGAGTGTATTACTGCAACTATTCTACTACCACCGAATTCAGTTGAAATGATAGTAATTATGAAAAAGTATGTGACGTTGTTGAACCTTGTGGTAATGTTGGATCCGAAATAATAACAGATTGAAAAGATTGATTCTGATGGAACGCTAAAAATAGATGCATGCTTGACCCTGACAAACTATGGATTCTAAGAATGTTACGAATGGGATCTTTAATTGAAATCTTGGAGTGGAATTCTCTTCAAGTGGTTTGATTCAGGAATCCTCAACTGAGCCAAGTTTCAGCCTAGTATCGATGTCAACCCCAGATCTTTTGCTGGGACTCCTTCTTTCACTAGTCTAGGTCATATGTGACTACAGTTTCTATTTGTTTTTTTTTTATCGTAGTTATATACGAGTCCGTAATTATGTTTTATGTTGAGCATTCACATTTTCCAAATCTTGGCCTGTCTCAAGCGAAGCTTGGCTCGATCGTTACAAGTGGCCTGAAAGTAATCTCCCGGTTATGGAATAAATTCCAAACGAGAGGTACTGTCACCAGGAAGGTCGATCAAGGTCGTCACAGAGAATCGGCATCTGCACAGGATAGCTACTTGGCATTAAGCACACGACGGCGCAGGTGGACAACAACTATTCAGCTAGATCGTTACTTTACTGTTGTGTCTGGAAGGAGAATTTCGAGGCAAAAAGTATACAGCTGTCCCGCAGAGATTAGCCCGGCGACCAGTCTGGTGTGTCCTTTTGACTGCATCCAACAGAAAAGACCAGATATTGTGGAGCTGAAAAAATCAGTCGTGGACACCACAAGAATGGGTGTTCTTTTCAGTGTTGAGTCGAAATGTACCAGACAAAGGGATTCTCGTTGACTGTTCATCTGGAGAGAAAAAATCGCTTTCATCCCTCCTACATAAGAAAAATCAACAGATTTGGTGGCAAGGAAATCCTTGCGTGTGGTGGCATAATGTTGTACACCCCTGTACGTTTTTGATGCCGGTACTGTCAACTCATAGCGTTATAGGTATAAGGTCCTGGAAGCCTATGTAAGGTTTTTCTGAGTGCTGTGGGCTTGGACTATATATTTGTGGACGATAATGAGTGGCCCCACAGAACTGACTACATGATGAATTTTATGAAGGAGCGGATATTTGTCATATGGATTGACCTTCGAGGTATCCGGATCACAGTTCTATTAAATATGTTTGGGTGGTCTAGGAAAAGCCATTTCTCAGAGTAGATCCTCTCCCAAAACACCCCAGAAAATAAAAGTATCGCTTTTAGAAAATGTTGCTACAAATGCTTATTGACACCCTCATGAAAAGTATGACAGCTTGTTGTGAGGCTTGCATAGCAGTTTACAGTGGTCGCATCCGTATTAGACAGACTTTTTTCGAGGTAAATGCTTTATCTCTAATTCATGATTTGACACTTTTTAATATGACTTGTATCTTAATTCACAATTAAAATATTTTCCATATTGTTATGTTGCTATATTCTTTCTGACATTGTAATATGTCTCCATTTATGTCCAACCATTTACCATGTTACCATGAAATGGCAGCACGGTAAATTCTTTTCAAATAAAAAAAAGATGACTGATTTTTACTCACACTGCGATGTGTTCTTCACCGAATTCCAAAGCCAACTTATGTGAGATTGACATCCATATTTTTGAATTTCATACACTTAAATAAGGCATGTTCCTTTTCTTTCAAAATACCTTCAAGACTTTTCTCGCTTTTAGTATTAGAACTAAAACAATTATTCTTTATCGGAGTTTTACATTCTGGTTCATTATTTAACACTGATTTTAAAGAACACTAAATTACGATTCGCTTACGGTTATTCATCATCATTAAAAAGATTATTTTACATTCATTATCTTTGCTCTGGGTTTAACTCTCTTTATAATTCAGTTATTACACCGAGAAGGATATTTTTTAAAAATTAACCCACACACATGCGAAGAACGGGTATTTTAGCTAATCAATCGAATAAAATTCTTTCAGTATTCCTATTTAGTCGCACTTTTTTATTTGTGTGGATAATATTGCGAATTACAAATTATTATTATTTTACAAAAATCATAGAACATAATTAAAATTGAATTAATACTTAATTCGGATGAATAATATATGAAAATGATAGGAATATCATGTAACGTAAATAGTTTTCAACAAATTCAGATGAATTTCTGTAGACGGGACTTTTAAATATACGTAGTATTAGTTATTTGTTATAAAAGTGGGGCTAGTTTTGCGGAAATAATAATAGCAATTTTCTTGCAAAATAAAAAATTTCTTAAGCATCCTTTCTTACCGATGTTATGGAAAGGGATACAGGGGGTCATTACTTGAAAAACAACTGACTTACTAAATAATAAATATTATTAAAACCGATATCTGTTATTTGATTTATAGCTCTTTATTTGAATTTTCACATTTTCTCAGCGTCTTATAATAGACTCTTTCACTTCTCTTCTTTCAGTTATTCAAGGAATTTTTCTTTAGGAATTCCTTCCTGAAGTGTACAAAACATTTGTGTTGCAACTATTTCAATTCCAAGATTGTTTCTATGTAGGAACGAATTTTAAATTTTCCTTTCCAAGAAACTGTTCAAAATACGAATTCAAAAGAGAAACTAAATTTTTACCCTTGTCATTAATTCCTATGTTCGAGCATTTCATTTGGGGCAGTTGTGTGTGATGCCAACCTACAAATATATTTGAGCTGATTTTTCCGCTTCAAACATCCAACTTCACAATATTATTCAACGAAAAAAAACTTTAATCATTGTGAAAATACGATTTTCCATAAAATAATGAGAGTGTTTATTAATTGCGTAATTATTTCATAAAAAAAATCTTGAGATACACAACTTCTATTTCTATTAAGCCGGAAGAATAATTGCGTTGATAGCGAAAAAAGGACATTTTTTTTTTTAATTTAGCAAAATATTCTTAAAAAAGAATATTTTGACAAGCTAAGCCTTGTTATTAAAGTTCAAAATATTAGTTCATAGGCTGTAAAAGAAATTATTGAGACAAATAAAATAAATATTCTAAATCGAAGTGTATATATATTAGTTGAAACGAATATTATTTTAGAACTCAATAGACTTGTAATACAGTTTTCTTTTTTAAAAAAAACACAATTTTTATACAAGTTGTTAAAAAAACGTGTTAAACGTAGAAAATGCATTTTTCAGTTTTTTGGTTTGGTTTTATTCTTCAAAAAAAAAAAAAAAGGAAAACTTATTTTTTGTAACAAAGGTATTAAATTATAAAGAAATTTTAGAGTTAATTTTTGTCTTCACCATGAGTAAATGATCATTTAAAACAGAAAAGATCTCAAATAAATGTGCCTCTGCGCATAGCTTCTTTGTAAAAGCGTCAACTAGAAGAGGTGAAAAAAAGGGAAGTCTCCTCCATATAGTGGTTCAAATTAAAAGAGATCAAAGAATAACAACTAACAAAAGACTCCCCCAAATGAAATGAAATAATTGTTTGGGCGAAAACTTTAAGAGGAGAAACATTGGATATTAGATCATTAGCAAAGTATGCATTGATTAAATACTCCGAAATTTAAAAATCGACTTCTGAACTTCTTCTTGAATAACTTCTGAATATTTTTTCAACGTGGAAAATAGAAAAAGGGCTATTCTTTCACTGTGTACATTCGAAATAAATAAATAGATGTGTCAACTAGTGCAAGTACGTTGGAATCCAAATGTAAATTGCATTCTCGGCCACTTCATTTAAGAGTTTTCTTAAAAAAACGAACAGGTTGGAGTGAAAACAATTATTTTCTTAAAGTCTTGCGGATAGTAAATTTATATTCCTATTCGCTTAAATAAAAAAGTTATTTCAAGAGTGATTTATTAGAAGAGATCATTACATACATATCAAGGGATTGTTTCCGTATTGTTTGTTCTCTTTATTTTTAATTGGATTTAAAAGAGAAACCTTTGAAAGTGATTCTGTAATTCCGTTGTTAAAAAAAGTATTCGATAAATAAGAATTATAAGATCATTTGAAGGAAAAGTTTGCTAAGAATTACATAAGGAACCCATTTAAATACCATTTGTTTGAAGTACCTGCGTGAATTGTTTTTTTAAAAAAAGGTTTTTTAAATTCCTTCTTTTTGCGTACGCCATAATTTATTTGAATAATTAATACATGATCTTCACCCATTAGCCGTTAAATAAAGCAAATATATTTTTCTAGCAAAATTGAAGGAATACTTTTGTCGGGGTAAAGGAGGGGAATTATATTAGAAACGAATCAATTCAAAATCTTTTGGCTGAATTTTATTTTTATTTCAATTTCAATTTAAACTATTTTGAGAAAAAACACTCACACTATAGCTTTTATTAGTAATGTATCTGTATTTATGTAAGGCATATTGTTCCAAATTCCTTAAATTTTAGTATGGGTTAGTTGACTATAAATGTATGATGGAAATAAAAATACCATCACCAAGAAAGAGTTGCGCTATATCAACGAAATTCGGTATAGACGTGTTTATACGTCTGTGAAAGATGACTTAGATTCAAATTTCGTGTTAGGCACATAATTGTGGCGCTAGTTGCGCCACTTCGAAGATGCGAATTATGGGTACTTTAAATACGCTCTGTAAAGTTCGTGAGTATTTTTTATCGTTGAGATTGCATGTAGTGAGTTGATGTTAGTCTAGAACGACTTTAAGACGAAGAAGCCATTATTAACATCTCGCTGAGTTTGAACGAGATAAAATATTAGGGCTAAAAAGGGAGGATTTTCTTTCCACAATTTCGTAGAAAGACTTGGTAGAAATCTATACACTGTGCAGGATTTTTGGCAGCAGTGATCTTGGGAAGAAAATTATGTTCAACCATTACCTCAAGAAAATTACAGTCCAACCCACCAAGGGTTACCACTGACAGAGAAGACCGCCATACTCACCACATTTCTGGGGAATATTGTAGGGCCTCTAAAGCTGAAATTACAGACATTTTAGGCACCACAGAGTGAACTGTAAAAACCAATCATTCGAGAAATAACTTCCAACCAGATGCCCTGTAGAATTCCCACAACTACCTCAAAATAACTGATATCTGTGACTTCAGTGATGTCACGCTAGAGATCATTGGTGAGCGGAGTGGCCAAGTGTTGTGTTCTTCGATCAAATCTGTTTCTATTTTTGTGCCAGTGATTGCTGAACATTGATTAGAAGGTCAGGTAAGCGTCTGCATATAACCTCTTTGCGGCCTAGACACATTGGGCCTGCACCTAGAGTTATGGTCCGGCACGAGCAATTTTCTTTGATTGTAGAAGGACTTTCGAGTTTAATTCACACGTCTAGACTGCAAACTTGCATGTCAGTCTGGTGATTCAAACTGGTGCTCTGCCATTTATAAACATCAGTCAAGGGGTGTTTTCCAACAAGATAACATGTTCCTTCATACCCTGTTGTAACCCAACATGCTCTATAGAGTGTCAACGTGTTACTTTGATCTACTACATCAGCATAACTTTCTCCAATCGAGCACTAATGGGACATCATTGGATGGCAATGACTGCATCGTCCACAACTGGAATTAAGCGACCTAATACTGACCAACCCAGAGCAGCAGGTGAGCAATTTCTATCCCACAAACTGATATCCATATTTGTACGATATACTGTATGTGCGTTTGTATGCTTGTATTGAAAATTCTGGTGATTACATAGATTTTTAATGCACCATCATTTCGCATTTGAAACAGCTCTTCTTAAGCATACTTAACCTGTGATATTGAAACTTAAATCAATGAAATATGTTACCTAGACCAGGGGTATCCAACCCAAATGATTTTGCGGGCCACTTCAGAAAAACGTTATAATCTTGCGGGCTGCTTATAAAAATATCTACCTTCATATCAGATTTGGAAACAAAAAAACATTTATTGCAGTGAACATTTAAAACAGAATGAATTATTATTATTGTTTTTATTATTTTTCATGTATACAGACATAGATAATATAATAATGTTTTTATATAATATACTAATGCAATGATCAAATAATGTTTAAAATATTACAGTTGCGCCATTTTCTTGAAAATTACGGTGTGTGCGTTCCTTTTGATCTTTTGTTACTCATTGTTGAAATTTGATTTTGCTGTCATTCGCGCGAACGATTAAGTATACATTGCCCTTTATCTTAACCGTCCTGAATATTTTTTTTAAACTTTAAGGTATCCGACTACGTTCGGAAACGAGATTTTACAAAAGCGTATAAATGGATAATATTTATGATATTTAGTGTCACTTAGATTACAAAATGTATATAAAACTGTTTTAAGAATAGTATTACAGTAAAAAATTATTTAAGTACAATATTTCGGCTAAAAATTAACTTAGAATAAACTTTTTTTTTTAAAATGTTCTCCTTTTGTGAAAAATGTTTCTATTATAATGATATTTTGCCTGAATATAGTTCAGACCTCTGTGCCAAGGCTCAACTAGAATTTTTGAAATATATAAGTTAGAAGTGGATTTATCCGTGTTTTACGACAACAGAGGGGAGAAATTTTAAGAAAAAAAACGCCGATAATTATTTCAAATGGTTGTAACTGAAAATAATATGAATTTTTCAAAATTCCTAGTTGAGCCTCTGTACAGAAGTCTGAGCTACACACAGGCAAAATATTATAACTGGCGGGCCGCGTGTTGGACACCCCTGACCTAGACAAATGTACTGTGCCGAAGTTTCATTAGTCTACAATAATTTTTTCTTGTTGGGATTTTTTTCCCCATCAGTGTATATGGACAAATAAAGTCCAGTTAGCTTAATTAGGTTTAAAAATTAGAAATATTTTGCTAAACTAATATTGAGGAGAAATTTCATCCTGAATAAATTTACAGAAGTGCGACTTGATACAGAAAACTTTTTTTAAATAGTGGATTTCTTGCAGTTCTTGAAAATTTATTTTGCGTAAAAATTTTAATTAATCTTTATAAAGCTAATTTCTTAAGCAAAAAATTTACATTATTGACAAAGTATGGAATTGTATTGCATGTACATATTTTTAAAAAATTCCGAAAAAAGTTGGAAAAATAAGTAATTTACAATAAAAAAGCTCTTATTTCAATAAATTTAAAAAAGTAAAGTCTGTCACACAAAAAAGACTTATGTTAAAAGTAAATTTTGGGCGCATAATATAAGACGAATTTCTCTGACATTTTCGAGAAACAGATGAATGTTACAAAAATAAAATGATGTATTTTCTTTAAAACGTTAATTAGCACGTTAAACGTTCGCATTAATTTCTAAGCTGTGAATAATTAGATATTGTCAAAATATAGCAAATTTAATTTCCAAAAGCTAGTTTCTCAATTCATCCCCAATTGTTGCTTACTTTAATTCAATCGAATTAAGCTGTCTAATTGTTCCACTGATACTCTGAAAGCAAAGTATGTGAGTCTCTGCCATAAGAAATAAAAGAAGATTTTCTAATTCAATTGGGACTTAAATCGAATTGAAACATCCTTCTCTCAATCCCACTCGATCCTTTTAGAGCAGGGATGGCGAACCTTTTTGAGACGTGGGTCAAATTTTGTTCATATTTTTTTTCAGGACAAGCTCGTGGGTCACTAATGCCCATTTGAATCAGAGTTATGTTAAAAAATTTTTAACTGACAAGGAGAGGGCACGACTAAGGAAATTCATTTTGGGTCGAGACTTTGTGTATACTCCTTTAGGGTATTCAACCCTTAAAGTAATTCCGTCGAATGGCCAGTCAATTCGGAGAAAACAGAGTTCGAAATTTATGCTTAGCTTTTATAAAATTAAGTTTCAATTTTTTTCACCGGCCCAGTGGCTCGATTGGTAAATCGTTTGCCTTCAACGTGGTTGGATCTGAGTTCGAATCACGCGAAAAACTTTTTTTCTTTCAATTCCTTTAATTATTTTTTAAAATTAAATAAATTTATTTATTAAAGGTTTATCAAATATTGAATGGTATTTATATAATTATTTTGTATTTTATAAATTAAAAAATAAGTAAATAAATTTATTATTTAAAACTATTATTAATTCAAATTACTTAAAATTAATTGTTGATTAAAATTACTTAAAATTAATTATTGATTAAAATTACTTAACATTAATTTCTAATTAAAATAACTTAAAATTATTATTAATTAAAATTATTTAAAAATATTTTTAAATAAAATGAATTATTCATTAAAATTATTTAAAATTAATATTATTTAAAAGTAATTAATTAATGTTAATTTAAAATGTGTAATTAATATTAATTAAAATAATTAATTAATAATAATTAAAATGATTACTATTAATTAGAATAAATAAATAATATTAATTAAAATAATTACTTAATACTACTTAAATTAAGTAATTAATATTAATTACAATTTATTTATTACCATTAATTAAAAATATTAAAATTATTTAAATACAATTATTAAAATTATTAAATAATTTTTTTAAAATTAAATAGATTTATTTGAAAAGCACTTATTAAGTATTTCATATAATTACGAAATAGTTAATTTAATAATAATAATAATATGACGTGGTGGGCGCCAAATGATAAGGGACAGACGGGGAAGGGGT
>BMAV01013211.1:274111-306834 GCA_019973955.1 Trichonephila inaurata madagascariensis
GTGTGTAGTTACTTCTCCAGGGACTGGACTTCATTTCTTTATGTTTCCAACTAAAGTTTTTGTTTTTATTTTTATTTCGCATGTTTTTAACTTCTTCATATGAATCTAGCTTATCCACAAGTTGTAGAGGATTGTTCCAATTACACCACTGGTCCAAAAAGTGATCTTTGTAATCTTGAGGTGTTTTCTTTTTAATTTGATCTGCCACCATCAAATCTTTCAATTCTTCAAGCGTGGTAACTTTGGATTCTTTGAGCCACCCATCAAAATATGTTTGCAAGTCAAAATAGAAGTCACGCCAGGTTTTATAGGATCTTTGGTGTGCCGGGAAAACATCTGCCGAAATTTTTCTGCACTTAATTTAAAGCGTTTTAGTAGAATTTGTTTGACTTTATAATAGTCTTGAGCATCAACAACAGATTCTTTTGCGATTAAATTTGAAACTTCAGTCGGTAAAAGACCAACAAGGTACACCACCCGCTGTGGAACTGGAACTTTTAAAAATGTTAATTGCCGTTCGAAGAGGTCTAGAAAAATTGTTACATCAGTTGTTTTTGGATCAAAAATTAGAAGTAGCTTATGGAGTTCTAACTTTGGCATGTTGGAGTCTGCAGAAGAAGACACCAGCGCAGAGTTTGTAGTTTTAGATGTATCAGTTGTAATTTGAAGTTTTTGCAGTTCAAATATTCGTTGGTTTTCCTTATCTCTCAGCTTGCAATTCGAGCTCTTTTCTATCACTAATAATACGAGTTAAACATTCTTTAGTAAAATCTACATCATAACCTTCACTTTTTAAGATCGTGTCTTTTATGCCAAGAAATTTGAAATTGTCTGGTATTGATATGTCTAGCGTTTCCGCCAATTCAAGGAGGTCCTGCCTGCGACCTTTTGCTAAATAGGCCATCGTGAAATGTCACTTGAAATTAATTACAAATTTATTCTTTTAACTTTAAATTAAATTTAACCAAATGTTATTATTTAATTAATAATACAGCATTATACCACATAAAATAATATCTTAATTTGTTACAATATGCGATTCGAAAAAGTTTTCATGAATTACAACATAAAAATGTTCGTTCTTTTCACTTTTAATACACAATCAAAGTAAAATTACTATCAAACTTTTAGATAAAAAAAAATCATCAAAATGTTCGGAAAACACATTTGAATTATATCATACCACAAGTAAAATAAAAAATCATATACGCATAAATAAAAGTTCTACTTAACCAAAACAAAATTTCTTATTAATATTCAAAAAGAAAAACAAGTTATTACACTTTATACCATAAAAAAAACCATGCATAGAACTCAGAATTATTTGTTGAACGTTTCGTACAACCTTGAACTGTCTTTTTTTTTCCTATTTTATTTATTTTCGCTTACGCTGCATAAAATATCTCATCATAGTTTAAAAAATGAATCATAGCTTAAAATTAATTCTAGTAAGAGAAAGGAAATGGATAAATATTCTTTTTTCTTTTAAACCACTGAATATTTTATGTAACTGAGGGAAATTTTAAGTAATACACATTTTTCTACCAAAAATTATACACATAACTTATTTTATCAAAAATTGCACATAACAAAACAAAAGAAGTTTCAGAGCATTAATGCTTTTGAACAAAGATTATAATCATTTAAAAAAAAGAGAATACATATGTATATATTGTTTTGAGTTCTCACTTTCGCTTTTAAGTAAACAACATTATACGCATTAGCTTAAAACAAGTCAGCATATATTTAAAGAACATGGAATATAATGTAAACTATATATTATACTACTGTTTAGCAAATGATATTTCTTAAAATAAGAAAAAGATTTCTTAATTCAATGAGAACAGTTTATATAATTTGCACAGGAATGTACAGAAATGTTTTCTAATACTGAACAATGAGACAATACTTAAAGAATTAAGAATTTAACTAATAAATTCTTTCGGATATTAAATCCTATTTGCACTTGGGCATGCAATTATGAAACGAGTATTAAAAGTATAATACTTTAAAGAAAATTCAAGATAAAAAGCTTAACCTGTTCTACGGGTGAGAACTGAATAATTAAACCATATAAGTTTAACAACATTAGTGCTGTTAACCTGAAAATTAATACCGAGCAACGGCCAAGCTTCTGCAACTAAAAAAACGTTGGGCGTCAAATTATGACGTGGTGGGCGCCAAATGATAAGGGACAGACGGGGAAGGGGTTCTTTACTAAGTCCACTAGTTATTAAAACACGTTTATTAGACAAAACAAACACATTTACATACATAACTAGAGAACTAACAGTTGACATAGAATTGAAAGGGATCGGAGCGCATGCTCATTACGTCCTTACAGTTCCGAAACTTGGCCATCACTGAAGATTGTTCTGTTCGCTAGAGGGCGCGAAAGTCTCTTTACTGTTAATATGGAAGAGTCTAAATAACGGGGGGTTACAATAATAAATTTTATAAATTATTTTATATATATACATACATATAATATTTCATTTATAGTATATTGTATTTCACATTATAAAACTATTTATAAATAATTTTTATGTAAAATATTATTTAATATGTATTATATATTTTATTATAAATATTATTTATTTATATAAAAATTTATTTATTAAACATTATATAAATATTCATATAATTACAGTAATTTTTTTTACTGTATAAAATGCAAAACAATTAACTAGAATATCATTTAATATTTAATAAACCTTTCATAAATAAATTTATTTATTTAAAAAAGTAATTAAAGGAATTCAAAGAAAAATGTTTTTCGCGTGATTCGAACTCGGATCCAACCTCATTGACGTCAGACGATTTACCAATCGAGCCACTGGGCCGGTGAAAAAAATTGAAACTTAATTGTATAAAACTAAGCATGAATTTCGAACGCTGTTTTCTCCGAATTGACTGGCCATTCGACGGAATTACATTAAGGGGTGAACACCCTAAAGGAGTACTTTTATTACACCAAGTCTCGACCCGAAATGAATTTTCTTAGTCGTGCCCTCTCCTTGTGAGTATTTTTAAAACTAAACATATTTAAAATTCAATTGGTTTAACGGGTCAAAATGGGTGTGGTTTGACGATTAAAAAATTTTTAGTGGGGTTAAAAATTCTTAAGTGTTTGGTTCAAATGGCAGCAAGTGTTTGAATGAACAAAAAGTAACGAAAATTACATACAATATATATATTATGACATATTATTTATTATTATATATATACTATATATATATATATATATATATATAACAAAATTGATTATCAAATATTTAATGAGAAATCTGTTGCTGTTTTTTTTCAGATAGTTTTTTAATATTAGGTTCATATTTCGTATTCATTAGCTTAACGCAATTAGCAGTTAATTCCCTGTCAAGTCTATTTCTATTAGAGGATTTTACAAAGTTCATTGAAGAAAACAATTTTTCCCCAAACATCGTTAAAAGACCATTAGCTAGTTTTTTCATCGATATGAAATTATTTGGTAAAGAATCCCATACGTTTAATATAATATTTTCAATTTTTACTGTGGGATCAATATTATCTGCACTACTTTCACATAGTTTTGCTTCTACTTCAGAAAGCAAGTCTTTAAATTTTGTTTTCCACACTCTACGCTGCTTCGAAATTCCATTTCTAAATAATCGATACCTAGCCACATAAATTCCATTGTTTCAAATTCTGATTTGTATGGATAGAAAAGAAAATGAAATGTATTTTCTAAACTTTTAAATTGATTGAATCTTTCCTCAAAAGCGTGTTTTATTTCCTGCATAATTATTAAATATTTTTTAATTGCATGTTCTTGGATGTCAACGGAGTTTTCAAAAATTATTGTGTTTTGAAAATGTTTTTGTTATTGAGGAAAATACTTCATGATTTTCATTTCCAAATCCTTAAAAAAAATGTCAAGTTTTGTCATAAATATTTTAAAGTTTTCAAAGATCGTTAAGGTATCCGACTACGTTCGGAACCGTGATTTTTCAAAAGCGGATAAATGGATAATCTTCATGATATTTAGTGTCACTAAGATTAGAATATATGTATACAATTGTTCTAAGGACATTTTAACAAAAGAAATTATTTAAATTCAATATTTTGTCAAAAAATTAACTTAGAATTTGTTTTTTTCAAAATGTTCTCCTTTTGAGAAAAATGCTTCTGTAATAATAATATTTTGCCTGTATATAGCTCAGAACTCTCTACAGAGGATCAACTAGAATTTTTGAAATATATAACTTAGAAGTGGGTTTATCCATATTTTACGACGACAGAGAGGAGCAATTTTAAGAAAAAAACGACGATAATTATTTCAATGGGTTGTAACTCTGAAAATAATGTGAATTTTTCGAAAATCATAGTTGAGCATCTGTAAAGTGGTCTGAGCTATATACAGGCAAAATATTATTATAATAGAAACATTTTTCACAAAAGGAGAACATTTTGAAAAAAGATTATTCTAAGTTAATTTTTTGTTAAAATATTGTATTTAAATAATTTTTTTTTGTCAAAATGTCCTTAAAACTATTTTATACATGTAGTCTAATCTAAGTGACACTAAATATCATGAAAATTATCCATTTATGCACCTTTTTAAAATCACGGTTCCGAACGTAGTCGGATACCTTAAAACAATTAGTCCATGCCCTTGAAGTTTTTTATTCAGTTCATTTAAATGCTGAGAGATGTCGCATAAAAGCATTAAATCATTTAACCAATGTATATTGGATAATTCACTGAAACTATTGTCTTTTTGAATTAAAAAGAGCTTAATTTCTTCTAATAACGTTACGAAGTGATTAATTACTTGACCAGAATTAAGCCATCGTACGTTGTTGCATGTCAAAATCCCTGAATATTGGCATTCAATTTCCTCTAAAAATTGTGCAAATTGCCGTTTATAAAGAGCTCTTGCGTTTATAAAATTGATTATTTTAATTACAACTGTTATTACACTGGAAAATGTTTTTAAACCATGCTTCGCACATAAAACTTGCTGGTGTATTATGCAATGAAATTCAATCAGAGAATGCGAAATATTTTGCTTAAGATACTGAATAAATCCAATGTTTTTCCCTACCATGCCAGGCGCACCGTCTGTTGTTACAGAAACTATTTTCTGAAGGTCAATGTCCATTACTTTAAATGCAATATCAAATTCTGTAAAAATATCAAGACCGGTACACTTCCCTTTCAATGTTGTTAGTTTTATTAACTCTTCTTTCATTATATTTCCATACTTATACCGAACAAAAACTTCTAATTGTGCATAACCATTTACATCATTACTCTCATCTAAAGCAATTGAATACATTTCTGCAGAATTTAAGTCGCTATGTATTTGCAAACAAATATTTTTTTCTAATTCTATTACACGATCTTTAATTATATTGCGACTTACAGGTAACTCATTTATGCGCTTTATAATCAAGTCTTTTTCTTTCAAATCAGCAAACAGTGTAGGACTACATCCTAAAAATGCTTTTTTTTTTATAAACTCTCCTTCTGAAAGAGGTTTCCCGTGGCAAAGCAATGCAATGGGTAACTTGGAAATTAGCAGCTGTAATGTTATTTTTTTGGGGGGAAAAAACTTTTTAAAACGCTGCTTTGAGAAAAATTCTCCTTTTTCTTTTCTAAAAGATACGTTTTTCTTTTTTCTTCTGTTGACATGCCGAGATTAGCGTGCAACGTTTCAAAATGTCTTTTTACATTATATGTGCGTGAAGTCACTTTTTCATTACAAATTACACATATAACCATTGTATTTTTTTCAATCACGCCATATTTATCAAACCATTCAGCTTGATATGGCCTGGAACTTATATGGCTGGTTTTTAATTTTTTAACCACCGACATAGTACAGGGCTAAAATTAAAAATATTTATATTTAGAATACAATAATTGGAGAAGAAATTTTGTATTAACATACCTAATATAAACTGCTGTTTCTAAAAAATGCAACTCCATGAAGAAATCAGCAGAATTAAATGAAATGTAATGCCCAAACGAGACTTGTATTAGTTCTAATAAATGACAAAATTTTTAAAGCAAAACAACAATATTAATGTGTCCGAAATCAGTATTTGGTGTAGCCACCACGCGCTGCAATAAGTGCTGCTATACAACTTAGCATGGAGTCAAACCATATTTTGAATGTCTGCTTGTGGAAGAGAATTCCATATAGCTTGTATGCGCAGCAAAAGTTCGTCTTTTGAAGCTGCAGGACGCGGATCACGAGCGAGACGCCGACCAACCAAATCCCACACGTGCTCAATAGGCGACATATCCAGCGAATAAGCAGGTAAAGGAAGAAGTTGCATGTGTTGGGCTGAACAGAAGTCTCGAATAGTCTTTGCAACATGTGGGCGTGCATTAAGCTCCAGGGATGCCTTGAAGGAAGGGAACGACTTCGGACTGTAACACTTCATAGACGTACCTGTTGTTATTGAGATTACCCTCAATTCGTAGCAAATTCGATCGTCCATGATACAAAATCGCTCCCCAAACCATAACTCCAGGTGTTAGGCCACTGTGTCGTTCGATAACGCACTCTGGAAGGCAGCGTTCACCAACATAGCGTCTAACATGAATGCGGTCATCATGGTCCCACAAATTGAAGCGTGATTCATCTGAAAAGACAACTTGGTGCCAATCAGTTTGCCAGGCTCTGTGCTCATGAGCCCATTTCAGACGCATCCGTTGATGGTTTGCCGTGAAGGGGATCCTGTATAACGACACTCTTGCACGCAATCCAAGGTGCAGCAAACGTCGACGAATTGAAGAAGCCGACATTAGTACACCTGCTGCAGTAGACCAACGTGCTTCCAACTGCCTGGAGGAAGCTGTACGGTCATTCGCTGCCATGCGGAGCATGTGTCGATCATCGCGCAGACGTCACCTTCCGCCGTCCACTGCCAGTTTTTTGAGTTGTTGGGTGCTCGTCGCTTCACTGCTTCCAAACTCGCATCACTCTAGAACTGTTCCGCTGAACACGAGCTCCTATTGCGCAATAGGGAAATCCTTCTTCTCGAAGGCCAATAATCCTCCCCCGTGTAAACTCCGTAAGTTGTTGGAATTTCTTCTTATTTCGTCGAGGAGACATACTTAGGTCTCACTAAACGTTCGCCACTAATAAATAATCATTAACTATTTTCAATGTCCCACTACAGCCCTTCATTTATACGCTTTCAGCATTAGTTCAGAGGGCGCTGCGCACGTCATGCATGTGCAGTGGCTCTGAAACTTTACTATTTTACGTAAAATCCTATAATTGATATTTGCTACAAAGTTCATTTAATTCTGATGATTCTTTCATAGTGTTGCATTGCTTACAAACAGCAGTGTACATACACATCAATACACATCACAGTAGAAAGTCACTTATCCGAACGTTTATTATCCGGAGGGTCAAATGTCCGGACCAGTGTTTTTTTTTTTTTTTTTTCGTCAACTACATGTACTGTGTATTAATACGTTTTCGAACAGTGCAATGCTCAACAGTTGCTTCGCGTGAGACCAAAAGTGGCGGGAAAACCTAAGGTCAGGGATATTTGGGGAATTTCCGTTGTGTGATTTGGTTAACATCTGCGCGGAATATTAGGTTAGTTTGTCTCCAAGTGTGGAGATGTATACGTGCTCTTTTGTTGAGTTGTGAACAGCGAAAAATAAGTGATGATTTTCCACATTAAAGGTAAAATTGTGACTTTTTGTACCTATTTCCCTTGTTTTTCAAGCACGTTTCCTGCATGTGAGGATTTTCAAAATTCATATAGTGTCCGGTTTCATATACTGCATGGATCGCATTCGGTTTTCGGTTATCCGAACGGTGTCCGGCCCTAACTGATTCGGATAAACGACGTTCTACTTTACTTTTAAATGCGTTTGAAAGGGATGCCACTAAAGGCCATTGGATAATGGATGCCAGGGCCAGCTCTAACAGTTTTGACGCCCAGGACAAAAATGAAAAATGCTGCACTTCTCCACAAAGTAAAAAAAATATTATTAAAAGATATAGAAATTGTTCATAAATACACGCCTGTAAAAAGGAAATCAATTTAACTCCTATTTTCAACAAACCCACATATACATCTATGTATAGCACGTAAAAAATATAGAATGAAGTAACATAATTTTTAATATAAAAAAAATGTTCCACTTATACAACTCCCACAAAAAAATAGTTTCTATTAATCTTATTAATACAACACTAGAAATTAATAATCTTTATAATCTCTAAAATATTAACACTAATAAAAATACTCAAAAAAAAATAGATTACAATAATTAAAATAATAATAAAAAATACATTATATTTCTCAGTCAAATAAAATTCTATCTTTTAGCTTTCTCAAAAACTATAATTTCGAAATATTTGTCATAACATTTAAATATAAACACATATATAATCTCATTTGTGAAAATATATTTTTAATACTAAAATAATGTTATTAAATTTATCTTTCTTTAGATAAAAAAAAAAAAAAAAACTCCCATGTTACTAATCTAATTCAGTATCAATCAATTCTGACCTAATTCAATCCGCAGTAACACACATTTACTAAATTACAATATAGTTACCAAATAGTGTTACTAAATTTCTCCTGATGTAAACACACAAAAAAAGAAAAAAAAATCTAAAACCAATTCTGTTATATTGATTTAACATAATGAGTCAGAAAAATGAACCAAAATTTATAATAAACAAGACAAATGTGAACCCCATTTTTTTTTTTAATTCTGGGAACACTAATAAAGATTGTGCAATGTCTGGTTCCGGAAGTGGAAGCTCTCTTACAAAAAAATTTCGCTTCAACAATATTTTATTTCGATTTAATCCACAAAAATAAAATTTTTCAATCCCTATTTCTTAACTATATATATACGTACAAATAA
The DNA here is from genome assembly GCA_019973955.1 of Trichonephila inaurata madagascariensis. NCBI lineage: Eukaryota > Metazoa > Arthropoda > Arachnida > Araneae > Nephilidae > Trichonephila > Trichonephila inaurata. Next base: position 283,007 of record BMAV01013211.1, read on the forward strand.
TTTCATTGAAATTAGAATAACCTAGTTTTTTTTTAACTCAGTATTCCTTTCAATTAAAATCGTTTCTCACTTATGAAAATTTATTTATAACACACTTAATTTATGCATACATATTCATATTTACAAAAGATTATTCGATTTAATTTATTATTAAATCGAAGCGCCGATTAGAGTATGTGTAACTTTTTTCCATTTCTATCTTTTTCCCTATTATTATTGATTTATAAGGCCAACACTATATTTGATTTTTTTTAAAGGGAAACAAAAGCTTTTGTCTTTTTACAAAAAAGAATATCTTTATTTATTTCTTATTTTATATCTTATCTTTGAAACTTTTATCAGTGTCACTTAAAGTATCCAACTACGTTCGGAACCGTGATTTTAAAAAAAGCGCATAAATGGATAATTTTCATGATATTTAGTGTCACTTAGATTAGAATACAGGTATAAAATTGTTTTAAGGATATTTTGACAAAAACAATTATTTAAATACAATATTTCAGCAAAAAATTAACTTAGAATAACCTTTTCTCAAAATGTTCTCCTTTTGTGAAAAATGCTTCTATCATAATAATATTTTGCTTGTATAAAACTTAGACCTCTGTACAGATGCTCAACTATGATTTTTGGAAAATTCACATTATTTTCAGAGTTACCACCAATTAAAATAATTATCGGCATTTTCTTCTTTAAATTTCTTTCCTCTGTTGTAGTAAAATATGGATAAACCCACTTCTAAGTTATATATTTCAAAAATTCTAGTTGAGCTTCTGTACAGAGGTCTGAGCTATATACAGGCAAAATATTATTATAACAGAAGCATTTTTCGCAAAAGGAGAACATTTTGAAAATTGGTCATTCTATGTTCATTTTTTGTCAAAATACTGTACTTAAATATTTTTTTTTTTTTGTAATACTAATCTTAAAACAATTTTATATACGTTTTCTAATCTAAGTGACACTAAATATCATAAATATTATCCATTTATACGCTTTTTTTAAAATCACGGTTCCGAACTACCAACATTAATTATTCGGAGAAATACCTGACAGAAAGTCTACTGTATTTGTATGTCATTTTAAGTCTTACAAAAGTACGAAATAATTCTAAATTAAAAACATGATTACCTGTTGCTATTTTAAACGAGCTAAATCTAAAAGAGAAACTTTTTTTTTTCAGCAGGCCAATTTTTCAGAAAGCGACTCTGTTGATGGTAGAGATCACAAGTTTGTTTTAACTTCAAGTAACTATACTCACACAGTAAAATAAAACAGGCATGGCTCGCTATTTTCGAAAAACCTCCATTCCCCTTAGGTTAGCTGACACTGGACATTCTATGGGTAGGAGGAATGTCCGTAGTGACCCCAGCCCGAAATGGGGAGAAAGTTACAGAAGATCAAATTTCATGATTTAACATATATTGCGGCCTCGAACTCTTCAAGTTTCAACATAAGAGGAAGCTGACATTTGACTTACACAGTAGAAAATACGACACGTTAAAACAAATACCAGAAACTCAATACTAAATACAAGTATATAACTAGAAATTGCTAAAAACATAAATCAAATACATATTTAACAATAAATTCTGTCAGTACGCCAGTCAAAAATTTAAATGCTTATGTAAATACAAGTTACTTTTTAAGAGATATTTATAAATTTGAAACGTAAACAATAACTCTTCTCAGCAGACATAATTTTTAATTTTGTAAATAAAAGCATAACTTTGATGAACTGCAATTTGCCGAACACTGCTTTAAGCGAAATATTCCGTTTTGTGCCCATTTGTCACCCTTAAAGCAGGGGCGTAACGTTGAATACTAGAACCACCCTAAAAACTCAGATTTTGGGCCCCAAGTCCAAATACGCAATTTGCGTCAGTCAAGTTTTAGGCCCCTTACAGTTCCTGGGCCTCCCGCAATGCGGGGGTGTGCGTTACGCCAATGCCTTAACGTCACCCTGATTTCCACACTCCCGAAAATACACCAAAATTTCAAAAAATTAAAAAACCAATTTTTAAATAATATCATTAATAATTATATAAAATAAGGAAAATACCGTACAAAATGGACCACCGAGTCAGATAGGAAATGATACCAAAAATATGCATGAACAAGAAAATACAACACAATATTATATTATTAACAGAAAAAAAACACCTCTGCAACAGAACAGAGGAGCGAGGAAAGAGGGGGGGGGGAGATAAAATTACTTCAGTCTATTACAGATAACAGAAGATTGCAAAATATTGAAACAGGAAACTAGCTTTCTATGAATCATATTCTTATTAAAAATAGAATGTAAATGGGAAGGAACTGCCTCTTGTGTAGGGTTTTTTAAGACGAAATAATAAGTATGGTAGACAGGAACTCTGATTTGGTCAAAAAGTTTCAAGGATTTAATCTCTCCCACCCCACAAGCTGGAAAAATTTTCACCGACTCTTCGTGGGTGCAACTTTCTCTTATATTACAAATCTTACCCCACTGCTGGGGTAATGAAAATTCCCGTCCTGGAAGTTCGGGGTGAACGATCGAACATTTCCACAGTACGGTAAGCTAAAATTTATAGCCGAGGTTGAAATCATTAGTCCAGTCAAAAATAGCAACTTCAGGGATTTCAGGGATGTGTCAATGCAATGCCTGAAAAATTACAAATAGAATATAAATAATCCACACAAATTAGAAAAAAAAAAAAAAAAACCCCGTGGAAGCAAACGAGTGGTTGCCTAGCAATCGTGGGTCAGTTAAAAAGCTTGCGTGGGTCAGTGTCTGACCCACGGGTCATAGGTTCGCCATCACTGTTTTAGAGGCTACTCTAGGATAGAGCTCCCTTTTTCATCAATCGGTTTTTCATTTTTCGGCCCCTTGTTGAAGTAAAAAACAAACATTTTAAGTTGTGTGGACATTATTTCTATCCAAGTTCTACTATTTGTATATGTTCGGTGATCATCAAGTTTCGTAACGTGAGCAAAATTTACATTTTATCCTCGAATGTTTAGGTACATTTTTAATCCAAAACTGATTATAGAAAAAGTCTTTTACAGCATAATAGTCCCCTTTAAATATTTCTTAATGAAGCTTATTAAGTTATATATGGATAAAATCATTTATATTTATATTTTAGATTATATAAATAATTTCTTTCCACACTCTAAAAGGGGGATTTCTTCTCTAAGATGATGTGAAATGAACAAAATAAAACACTTCTTGAAACCAAAATTCAAGTATTTTTTTCCCCATTATTTCTTGTGGAAGTATCAAAATCTTTATTTGAACAACCATGTAAATATTAGCTAGATATACATGCAAAAGTATTCTTTTTTTTGTAAATTGAATTTTGTAATAAAACTGAAGAAAAAAGCAACCATCACTCTGACATTTGTAAACTATAAGAATCCTAACTTTTTTACCATAAGATCTAAAAATGTTCTTCAAATAAATTGTGGATGATTCTATACACTCTACTGTACTTCTTAAAGTTGATTAGGAATCGATCCTTTGAATCTCATCTCTTGATCACTTGGATTTGTTTTCCTGGAGTATTTGTGTCGAAGAAAAACCATATTCAAATGAACTTTCATTTTTCCTCTTTGCATTCGTGTCCTCAGACAAAGGAATTGCAAATTTTTATGAAACAGAATTTTTAATTTAAAAATGATCAGTTTTGCATGGATAAAACTCCAAAATGTATATCCGCCGTTATTTTCAACAAGTTTTTTTGTGTGTGTACTGTCAACTTAAAGCCCAGTGGCTGAGTGGTTAGTGCATCACGCTTCCGCACCACAGGTCCGAGGTTCAAACCCCGGGCTGGGCAAGGTTGACTCAGCCTTTCATTCCTCCAGTGGGTCCATAAATTAATTCCAAGCTTGCTTGGGAACTTAACATTGAGCGCATCAGACTGACCACCTGAGCGGAACATCTGCTCATACGCCTAAGGTCACGTCTACTGAGTTGAGTCTCAAGTGGTGTTGCGCTACTGAGTTAAGTTTTTATACTAAAAAAAGAATAGACGATGAAATAGAATTAAGAACTGAATTACAGTGAATATATTCCTTTTTTGTAATGAAACTTGTTAAATATGTCTCATGAAATTATTGCAGTCAGTTGAATTTCACTTGAACGTGTTATCTTAAGGGATGTTTCTTTCTTAAATTGAAAAGCAAAATCAAGGAACCCTTGTGATTGAAAAGAGAGAAATCCCAAAACCCACCGTAAACCCAATTGGTTATGGGTGCAGCAGATTTCTTTCCGGCCGAATCTCAGCAGGAAATCCATAATAAAAAGCTTCAGGATTAATTAACTAAGTTGAAACTTTTCAGGATGTGCTACTTTTACCACACTCGCGCGCTATGCCATTTAGGGTTGCCATATTTTATTTCGTCAGTAAATATTTTAGATAAAATGTTTGTCTTCACTCAATGCACTTTTAAGCCCTTGCTCTTAATCGAAAGAATTGAATATCAAAATAAGCGTTTGTCTAAAAATACGGATTATTTGAAATGAGTGAGTCTTCTAATCCATTATTTCTAGAGGATTAACATTTCGCTCTCTCTATTTTAGAAATCGGGAAATAAATCTCTTCAAATTTGAAAAATATGAGAAGCGAAGACCATCTACCGAATCTCCTTCAATGACTTTTCTACATTCAATCTAAGAAACTTGATTTTGGATTTCGAAGAAAAGAAAACATTTTTTTACGTTCATTTCATCTCAAGATTTATGTTATAATTTTTTTGTGTCAAATGTAATTTAGAGATAGAAATACAGTTACTGAGAAGAATTCAACGAAACAAAAAACTATTATTTCAAAGTTTATGCTTGACTTAATATTAACGTTACCGTGACGAAGAGATACGTTTCAAACAAATAAAAAATGAATAGTTATCAAAAATCGTTTCCGGATGTTGTGTTTTTTAAATTTTGCCTCGGAATTTCTTCAATTGATCTGAATCACAGGAGGGAAACCTTATTAGGAATCCAACATGAAACCAAAACATTGTTACAGTTTCAGCTGCGAGCATCGAAATTCAATATATTTAAAAAGGAATACTGGCTTGGAAACAAATTAGCAGATCTATTCAAAAGATGACTTGATTTTTTTAAAATAGAGATGCTGCATTTCTACTTTAATGGGAAAATGCACAGAAAATCCTTAAAATAACCATTTTTATGGTTTTTTAACGAACATAACTAAAAATTTTCATATAAAGGGAAAAATCATCCGATGATTATAAAAAACAGTCGATATACTTAAAATATATATCTTGTTTTTAAAGACGTAATATTAATTAAAAATGCCCTTCAGGTACTTTGTTTTTAAGTTCTCAATAGGTCGCACTGGAAAATGTATACATAAAATCCCCCTTCCCACATTTAAATGACTAAAATTCTTTAACTAAAGTATTAGAACGCAAAGTATGCGAATGAATAATTTAAAACATATTTGGATATGAATTTGGCTCGTAAAGTATTTTCTATAAAACCACATTTATTTTTGCGCCAAATGTCAAGTTTTTAAAACGGCATATAGTGTGAGCTTAGGCAATGAACAATTAAGCAAACGTTATCATTTTACATCAAATTTGAAAAGGTTATTTAAAAATAAATGTTCAAAAATTATTGAAAATCAAGAGCGTTTCGTTGTATTTAAATATTACAGTTTTATTTTACATGTAGTAAAAAGTAAAGATGCGGATCTTTTCATAATACACAACTCTATAGATCATATAATAGGATGATTTATAATAAATCCTAACATAGTAAATCATTTTGGAAATACTGTTATCTTGAAAACATATTATAAAAAAATATTTTGAGAATTAACAAACAAATTTCCTGTGTACAATGTAACAAATATGAGGGGAAAAAACGAACTTAAGCATTCAGAATGTAATAAATTAATTGTTGGGAATAGTTGCATATTTTTATTTATCTTGTAATCTTTGAATATCTAATTTGTATGGCAAAGGTAAAAGTGATTGCTCCCACTATGTATACTGGTGCACCATAGTTTGAAGTGAATCGAGTAACATTAAAGATGGGAATTGTAAAAGACTTGTGGTTATTTTGTTGCTCCGTACATTAATTCTATGCTATAATAGTTTAGTGTTAAATAACATGAATAATGAAATACTGTGTAGAAATAATCAAAAGAAATCCCATTTTAGCTTATCTTTTTTTAATATTTATCACTAATTGTTTTCTTCTCGAGAGCTTACTATGCATATGAATCGCACGAGTCTAATTTTTTTGTACTACTTGAAGTATGTTAATGGAACTTTTCTCAAACCGTGGAATTGAAATACCTTTATCAACATAGACACGAAATCCTTTGATCTTAATCCATCCTCAAATGACCTTTCACATTCTGCCCATTAAAAAAAATGTTTCTCCTCCTCAATAAAAATGTTTCTTTTGTTCTGAGTCAGTCTGTTTTCTACTATCGCATCCTCAAATATTCTGAAAATTCCTTATAACGAGCATGGGATAGCTAAAAAAACTCATTAAAATAGACTGCATAAGAGATTTTTATTTACTTTAATGATACATTCCATTAGAATTCTTTTTTGCCCTGCAAATAATGTTTTAAATCCACACAATAATTTATATTTATTTACTGAGACAGTAAAGGTGTAGGAGTAAAATTATTACTTTTTCTTTTAAACTATTACATTTTAATTTATTTTAAAAAAAATTCTATTTATTTCAGTGTTGTTTCCTACATCATTCAAGTGATTGCTTTGTTTTTTCACCTTAAAAAAAAACAAATCTCCTACTGAAGTAAATTTTCGAAAACACTTTGAAATAAAGCATTTTTTTTCTTCTCTTTAACGATTTGATGTCTTTCTTTAATATTTTCTTTTTTTACATAGAACTATAAAATTTATTTCTGAAGAACTGAACCTTCATTCATGAAACGCAATGTACAAAAAAATAGTTCAAACCGTTCAATCCATTCCAATGTATAGATGATTCGAAGGCGTTTAATACAAATGAAAGATAACTGCATCTGAGGCATCCAACAGTTATCCCCGTTTCTGAAGCTCTGAAAATCCAGAAGAAATGTCAACTATTTCTGTTAAATATTGACGTGTCATGTAATTAATTCCCTATCGATGGTAATGGCGTCAATTAAAAAGGAATTCTGATGGCTTTTGGAATGCGAGCCAACTTCCTTGAAAGTCAGTCCTATTATTGAAAGAGCAGGATGTGTCTGTGACTAGAAGCTTTAGAAGGGGAAGAAAATATTCATTTCCTAGAAAAGGAGTTCTCCCTTTATTCATTTTTACTCTGAGAATAATCTCTCTCATTTGGCTTTATTATTCGAACGCAATGAATAATTTTCCTAACGCAGCGATGAATTTTTCATGAAATCAATTCTGTTTTTTACGAATTAAAGGGGATTTGGGGCGGGACATTTGTTATAACTTATAGAGTAATTGAACCACTAAATTAATTTTTTCCACTATATGTTCGGCAATGCTCAAAAATCTAGCTTGGAAAATAAATCGAAATGACGCGTGATATAAAAAAAAAGGGTAAAAATTTTCTTAGAAAAAAAGTTAAATTTTAAGTGAAAATTTTTAAGGATGTTTATTGATGCTCTTGCGATTTTACAATTAAACCGGTAATTGTGTAAATGTACATTATTAGTATATTCTTTTTTTACAGAACATAATAACTGTTCTAGGATGTTATATGTTTAAAAATTACAACTATATACAGAAAAAAATTTCAAGATTCTTTATTAAAATTAATTCTGTTAGGGGACTTTCATGAGCAATATAAGATACATCGATTAATTTTTAACATACTGTATGAATTACAGCACAATCTTATCAAGCCTCCGAGTCAGTAGTCTCGATTCATTTTACAAAAGGGTCTTCAAGTAATAAACGTTTTTAACGATATAATATTTATGAAGTTTAAATTTATTTGATTTTAAGTACAATGAGAAACCCATCGAATGAAAAAAATTCAAATATGAAATCAAACGGAACTTTCGGCTGGAAATCAGTTCAAGAATTATCTCTTTCTGGATCATCGGACTTGAAATTTATCTTAATAGATCCTTTTGATTCGTAAAACAGTTTTCCAAATCTCAAATCCTTTATCTAGATCAGGGGTACTCAACCTTTTTTTCCGCAGGGCCACATACAAATGACAGATATTTCACGCGGGCCGTACCATGAGAATAATTGGAGGGGGTAGGGGACCAAAGCAGCATTGGACAAAGAAAAATTTATCAAAATATTAAAACTCATTTTTTTGGCTTTTACTTTAATACTATTTTAAGCTTTCTGTGAAAAAATATTTCCTTTTATGTATCTTTGAATGAGATTCGATTTCCCTTCATCCATGACCAAGCTTACACTCTACTACCGAAGAAAGCAAATTGATAGGTTTAACTGCTTGATTGATAGAATTTTCTGATAAATTTTTAGTACACACATTTTTCTTAAATAATTGAATTTCTTAGTGCAATTGACTATGACCGGGCCACATGTGGCCCGCAGGTTGAGTATCACTGATCTGGTTAGTTTGAATGTGTATTTGTATAGCAGAGGTCGTCCACCTGGGTTCCACAAAACATCATTATTTTCTTAATCAAAGCACTAAAATTTTCATTTTTATTACAGGTAGACTTCTTAAAGGACATTATTTCATGCATGAAATAGAATCTTAAATTTCGTAAATGTCACGTGCTTCAAAGACATTAATTGAGAAGCATTAGTTCATATATTAGTCTCCGTTCTTTGGCTCAGATGGAGGGGCTGCGGTAGCCCAGTGGTTAAGGTATCGGATCATGGCAGGTATCTCATGCGTTCGAGCCCAGTACCACTAAAGACCCACCGTGTAGGGCAGCGATGCACGTTAAATCGGTCGAGGGCTAAAACGTCTTCCCGTTGGTGTAGTGTGGTAGTTTGGAGAAGGGGGTGCCAGCTCAGGTGTCGTCCACGTCACTTGACCATGGTTCAAAATGACGAGGTCCGTAGCCAAAAGCCCTCGTGTAGCTGAACATTCAGACGTTAATATTTACTCACTTAATTCAGAGGAAGAATCGCCCAATTATTTGGCTCGTTTTATGAGAGAAGTACGGCAATTGTGGCATCCAAGCCAATTCTGTTTCGGAGCTCAGGCTTAATACATGTTTTATTTTGAGAAATTCTAATAGATCTAAATGGGAGTAGATGAGAGAGCTATTCACATTGCCAATTTTCCGAAGATGCATACTCATTTGGACTATCAGGGATAAAGCCGACACTTTGGTTTGCAGCATATATTCCATTCTAACTAACCGAACCAAACATATTAGTTCTGTTAGCCTCATTTTCTGTCTGTTAAAAATAATTACCTTCAAGTGAGTGTTTATTTTGTTTTTATATATCATAATTGATAACATTACTTATTTGCAATTAATACTAACCTAGAAGTAATGGATTAAAACCTCATAAGTTTCATACGACAAACACAGAAAATATAGTTTGGCTTCTACTGGCGATAATGGGTCAGATTTACCCATCCGTAAGAAGTGGAAGACTACTTAAAAAATGAAGTGCACTTAGCGGATGACTGTCATTTTCACTCAAAACATTTGTATCATTGAGCGGCTACAAATTCGACTCCAAACGACTGGAAAATAAAGGTAAATGCATTTAAAAGCTTCTCTTTACGAGACATCGGAAACCTCCCACATGCCAACCTTTTTAATCAGTCTGTCCCCTGGGTTACTGAATATAAGTACCTAGGTTTAATACTTGACACTAAATTAAACTTTGCCAAACACATCCGTTCCGCCCACCAAAAGGCGGCTGCAATGAGAAACACTAAATCGCTTGATTTCTCCCAAGAGCAAGCTCGCATTAAGGCACAAGGTTCTGTTATACAAATCCACTCTTCGACTCATTATGCTGTACGCTTCTCTCATCTGGGCAGGTGCGGCAGTTACTCATCTGAAAAGATTGCACACTTTTCAAAACATTCAACTGCGTAGAGCAGTTTGTCAAGAACGAAGTCTTGCAAAAAGATCTTAATGCTCCACCGTTTCTTGATTTCATCAAAAAACAATCAGAAAAATTCCTTCAACCGATTACCACAGATTCCAGATGAATCTATTAGGGAAATCCCGGCTTGTGACAAATCTATTCCTAGTTCTTCTAAGAGACCTAGAGCAGTTCTTAACCACTCGTATCAACCCTTCCTAGCTCTGTAAAGGATGATAATGTTTTGATACGATACGAATAAGAAAATTCTTACATAAAATTTTTTTTTTTAATGTTTTATTGTTACACTAGTTGTTTTCTTTTGCAATTCCCCCCTTCCCCCACCATGCAAGCTTTTGCACGCGTTTAGTGGGGCAACTTCACCCCTCATGATCTTATTTCAAACTCCTCTACCTTTTCTTAATTTTTCTTCCAAGTGGTTATTTAAAACTTCCTTTCAATAACCGCACGCGGTTATTTTAGGGGTAACGTGTAACGGACATAAAAATAAAATATCCTCTTAATCCTTGTTATAAAAGAAATTTATCCCTTCTTCCCTCGTTCCGTCGAGATGCGGCAGCCGGTTGGAAAACGGGCTTTGTTGTCATGGCGATTTGATGCCATTTTCTCTTCGCTTTCCTACGAAAGCGAAGCAGAAACTAAATGAACTGGGAGAGTGGTTTCCCACGCACTCCTCCACCAGCGTTGTTGCGCTGCACTCAATGTGGACTGCTATCTATTTTTATGCAACTTCAACAATATATTCTTTTTCAACTTATTATGATGAGTGGATAATAGAACTTTCTCTAAGGTTCCACGTAAATGTGTTACCATTACGATAGTAAAAAGGTTGAAAACTTTTAAAGAAATTGTTGTGAATTGAAGAATAGAAAAATGACTGTTAAGAACTTAGTTCAAAACAATAAAGGTAATGCTTTGGAAGCATCGCCAAGTGTCAGTTATCGTATTGCTTCACAGGGAGTAGCTTATACGACAGCAGAAGCTTTAATTAAACCGTGTGGAATAAATGTAGCTACTACCATGTGGTATTGGGAAAGAATGAATTGATTGATACTATATGTGAATTGATTGTATTTCCCTTTCGGATACTCTACAATTTCAAGACATGTTAAAGATATGTCTAATTTTTTTGAAAATGAGCTCATAAGACGCTTGAAGGCTTCTGGACATGGATTTACAATTAAAATGAACGAAAATACAGATAGAACTGGATTATATATCGATCTCTCTTGTTATTGTGAAATATATACATGGAAATCCTGTTCAAGAAGACATGCCAATCTACCAACTATAACAACTGCACAAGAAATTTCTAATTTTGTAAATTCATACTTTCAAAAGCATGGTAAAGCAAGGTATATCTTGTCAAAAAGTATGTACCGATGGAGCTAAGACAATACTTGGAAAATTGAACGACGTAGCTACATGCATGAAAAAAGCTTTTACATGAGAAGTACACGTCCATCGACAAGCTCTAGGGGAAAGAAAATTCAAGAACTCAAGATGTACTTAATGACTGTGATAAAATTATAAATATTATCAAACCAAGGCTAAAAAAATTAACACTTTTCAATTTATTGTGTAAAAGTATGGGAAGTTTACATAAAATATTACTGTTGCACACGGAAGTCCGTTGGTTATCTCAATGAAAAATGTTGGCAAGACTTTCCGAGATCTAAAATATGAAATAAAAATTTTCTAATCTGAACATCTTCAATTACCTCAAAAATTAAATAACGCAGTTTGTATTCAGAAAGTTATGTACCTAGCAGATAATTTTACCTATTTCAATAAACTCAACACATCACTACAAGAAACAAGTATCACTATTTTTAAGGTACAAAGTAAAATTAATGCGACTCTTTTAAAACTGAAATTTTGGGCAAATTGTATTTTGAAAGATAATATTGAATGCTTTCCTAATTTGTATAATATTTTAGTAGACAGTAACGCTAATATACATAAAAAAGTGGAAATTAATTGGGTCCAACATTTATCAGATCTGCAAAAAGCATATCTTGAATATTTTCCTGTTTAAAAAGAAAATTTGTCTTGGATCCAAATTCTTTTTCAAGACTGTGACACTTCCAAAATCCAAATAATAGAAAGAGAACAACAAACTGATATTTCGACTAAGATTCAATTGAAACTAAAATTTAGTCAAGTTCGTAGTATGCATTTTTGGACTGACATTAGTAAAGATCTGCTGAAATTTCCAAAAGAGCCGGGAAACATCTGTCATTTGTTTTAACCTATGTATGCGAACAAACTTTCTCTTTGCATGATGCGATAAAAACGAAATAAAAATACAGATCGGATGCTTAAGATGAGATTTCAACAATTATTCCAGATGCAAAAATACTTTACAATAAAAAAGCAATCACAGCCAAGTCATTACAAAAGTTTTCTTTTAATTAATTTGTTATGATTTAAAAATTATTGCTTTTGTTCATTATTCAAAGAAAATATAATTTAGAAAACCAAATAAAAACATTTCCTTACCATTCACGATCTTACTAAGATGTTGATATTGTGATAAAATAAAGATACAGAGAAAGTTTGTAAATTTGAGTAGGGGGTAAATCTTTAATATCTTAATTCTTCTCCTCTTTGATAAAGAGGTTCCTTCAAAATAAGCTCCCCCGAAGTGTAATAACCTTTGATGTATCGCATTTATAGACCAATTGATTAATTTGATAACAATAGCTGGACCTTATCAGTTGACTTAGGCGTAATAGTTTCGATAGATTATTAAATTAATGCAATAGCTATAAGAAAAAGATACATAAACCTTCATTCGGCAAAAATAACGTTTGGTTACGCTATGCGGTGAGCAAAGAGAAATAGAAATGAATATAAGATTTCGTTTCCTTTGAAAGAAAAGGGACTTTAACATACGAAAAGAAATTAATTCCTTCATAGGGTGAATTGAATTGGAGTTACAATTTTTTTTCAAGAGCTTTTTAAAAAGAATTCGAAAACAAAGGAATTCATCCTCTTTCTATTGATATCAGTAAACACACATAAAAACGTAGCATGTTATTGGCTATAAAATTGAAAATTTTAGAAAACTAATCATTCAACTACAATCGAGAGATTATCGTTTAAATTGTGCAAAGTAAGTTATTTATGGAGTAAATGTCATTGATTACTGATGTATGGTACTTGAAGATTTGTACAATCTTGACGATAACTCTTAATTTATGATTCTCGTCTGTTTTGCATTCAAAAAAGCGATTCTTTCTTTTACAGTATCGGTAAAAACTTTTAAGTTACAATGCGGTATCAAAATTCTATACCAAGAAAAGTAGAATGAAAAGCAAGTTTTTGCATACAATAATGTTTCAATAATAACATTTTAGTCAACATTTTTTATTGTGATTGTATAAAAATGCTTTTTTTTTGAAGTATTAAAAATATTGAGTTAGAAAATGAGTCCATGATTGAAGCTTTGAAAATGCCCTCGGAATAGATTTCTACTTAAATTACTCTCTAAGTTACTACTACCTAAATTGTAATCATCTAAATATTTCCTTGATAGTTATTAAAAATTTGTATATATTTCACTAAGCAAGCTTATTGTACTTGGAATTTAAATAGAAGATAAAAATGATATTTTTGGCATGTGCAGGGTTAAAAAAAGAAAAAAAGAAATTCTAATTTAAAAAACTACTTTTTGCCCCTTAATTCTGTACATCAATTTTTTACTTACACAAATTGACAATGATTTTATATTTGTAAAGAAAAATTACATTTTTCTAAGTTTGTTATTTTCTTAGTAATTACATAAGACTATATATTTTCCCTCACTGATATTGCTCTTATAATTTCTTTTCAATAATTTCACTTAACAAACAATAAACAAAGAAGTGAAAGGAACTCGTAGAACACAAGTCGTTGTATTCAGAAACACATTAATCTAATCCCTCTGTATAAGTCTTGATTAGAGGTAAGTCAGAAAAAATATTTTGGCATTCCGGCTTCCTTCAAGAAATTGTTGAAACGAATTCTTACGCTCCTCAATTAAACTTCGCAAATAAATAATACTAGAAATGTAGTGAATAGAAGAGAGGATTATCAGAGCGATTGCTCTGAAAATGAAATTGGACTTCACTGCTACAATACTTTATACTTGAAATACTTCAAGATATTAGTCAAGAATAGAGCAAAACGGAGATTTGACTCAAGTATAAAATACGTATTATTAAATAATATGTATTTCAAAGATTTAATGTATTTTTGTTAGGATTGGGCTGGGGAAACGCAATTTTCAAAAGTTTTTCGACCAGAATAAATTTTATATTGAAACTATCCTCATTTGTGTTGATAATTGAGGTCATTCGATATCTCGCGTCCCAAAGTTCCTAAAGGAAATCCATAAATGTCATTCATTCTTCTGATTTCATAAATGTTTCTTTCCTGAATATCAGGAAAGAGAGATTTATAGATATCAGGAGATTTGAAGAGATTTTTGTCTAGAATCAATGGAATAGATTTTTGTCTAGAATCACAAAGCTAAATAAAAGCTAAGAGGAATTTTACCTTATTGAGCGTCTCCACTTCATCTTCCCCACAATATGGAAAAGTAATATTAGGCAGGAACCCATGAGCACCTTGCAGATTTTGACTGGCTGCAACAAGGTTATTTCTTGTTTCCGCTGCATGGTAATATCTTTGTTCCATATCACTAAAAATATCAATCAAAGGTTGGGAGTCTCATGTGGAAGAAAAAGGAGTCATAGAATTTAAAATGAGCCATAGCATCACAGTATTGTGTGTATTGGCACGACTTAATAAATAGAAATAAAAGCTCAACAATAAGCGTCGTTTCATTACTTTTACTTTTGCCTCAGATAGATACATGAAGTTTATCAACCAAGTACCACGTTCATAGGAAAGTAAAGAAACGATTTCTATAGCACTCAATAGGGCGTATTTTAAATATTGGTAGAAAAAAGAAAAAATGTGTCGTTCAAGATCATTACTTTACAATATGTATATATTTACTATATATACATATATAGGCAGACATAAAAAGTCTCCATATTTTATTTTTGTTTAGTAATTTTAATATTTCTTGACTTTTAATATTCATTTTTTTGTTGTTTATCTTGGTTCGGATGTATTTCTTAAAATCTAAGGTTGTGCTTGGGGCGGTTAATAAATGAATAGTTCTTCAAAAAAGACAGCCTATTGTCAACAAGGATTTTTATGTACTCAAATAAATTGAACTAAGATATATTATGTCGTCAACATCTCGGATAATATGCAATAACACGACATTTTTTTCTCGGGTTTGATAACCTTTCAGTTTTGCAAGGAAAATTTTAGAGTTTTCTATCATACACGGTAGTAAATTTTATTGAATTCAGAAGAGAGGCTTTTCTATGGAAAAGCATCTGAGTTTGTTTATCTGCATATAAATCACATCCTTTAATAAGAATCTTTTAAATATCATTTGACCGTTTTATTGTTGAATAATTTGAACAAATATATACTTTCAAAGTAAACATGATCATAGACGTTAATTTAATTTGATTTTATACATTAAAGCTTCTCTAATTAGATAAATCTGAGGTAATCTATACACATAGGAAAATAAATTTCTCAGAAATGTGATACATCTCAAGTTGTGATATATTTCAATTCATTCCTTCTCGCCCACAAACTCTAAACTTATTATTTCATTACTGCGAATAAAACAACATATTTTTCAAATGTTTTCCTTTTATTTGCCGCTTCGAAATGAAGGATTTCAACTAATTCTTTATTGAAAGAAAATAATTGCCTTTTACTGAAAGTTATTTTTTTTTTATGATTCTTCTGTTTAAATAAGAAATTCAAGTATTTTTAATTAAAGAATAAACATGAGTGTATTCTAAACGTTTAATACAATAACTCAAGAAATGGGTGGTAATCCGGAAGTGGATTAGACGATATTGCGCTAACAGCATAAGAAAATAAAAATAACATTCGATTCTTTATTTTATAAAGTTACGTTAAAAAAAATCTATTGAAACTAATATTGCAACTGCAATTTCATAGAGAATCACTTTCTCATTATTCAATATCTCTAAGGTTCCTTAACACAATGGTTGTGAAGTAAAAACACTTATAGATGGATGGAAATTAATTATTTGTCTCCTTTTTTTGTTTATAAAAACAAATTTTTAAGCAAATTTTGCAAAACATTTAGCGCATAGAATGCAATGAATAGTTCAAACTAGACTTATTATTCTTAGATATGAGAAAGAATTTTGACATTTAATTGAATGTTTAAATAATAGATTAACATTTTTTTTTTAATTTGGAAAATATATTTTAAAGCAATGAGAAAAAAAATTGCAAATAATTTTTGATGAGAAAATTCATAGGAAAAAGGAGAACATACAGAAAATATTTGTTTAAAGATGTATTTCAAGTTATTTAGCGATAGGCGAGTATTATGATTCTATTTGAAATTAATAATCTTTTTCTTTAAGATAAATTTTTGGTTTAAAAATATAGGATACAATATATTAGTTATTCCCACGCAACAATTCCGTTATGTGATCCATATTTTAATAACTTCTAGTAAAACCCCCTTACTCTTAAGATACATATTTGTGTTTGCGAATACGATATAGTAAATTAATACATATTTAATATGTAACTATAAATTTTTAAATTTTGTGGAAGCTTGGGTATCAAAATAAAGTCGATCTAATTTATATCAAAAACTACTGCTCCACTACTACTGTTGGAATCGTCACTAAATGGGTCATCTTTTGATGTAATTGCTTAGAGCAGTATGTAATATTTTTCTTTTTATGGAACGTCAAAGTGATATGACATCATTTTCTTAAATTGTGTGATTCTCTTCTTTCAAGTTTAATTTTAACTAAGCCAACAAAGTGTTTTCCACAATTTGTCATCAATATCACGGCTATGTAAGATTATGCTACGGTAAAAAATCACAGTAAAATTTATGAAATTGTGGTCAAAGTACCTAATGACGTGATGAAGGGTCTCAAAAGAATTGTCTTTTACATTTAAGATGTTTTTCAAATAAAAAATTCTCTCTGATTGTTACGGATGGAAAAGAAAAAGTGTTGTGCCATTTGGGAATCTTTTGTGAAATATGCCTGGGGTTGTGTGTAATATTTTTTTTATGGAAAGTCAACGTTGTAGGAGACAATTTTTTAAACTCGAACTCAAACAATCTACGTTATTTTTAACTGAAACAGCAAAGTGTTTTGAAGGACTTGTGACTGTAATCAATAGTACGTATAAGAAAGATAACGTCAGTGAGAGAGAGAGGAAAAAAATCATTGTACAATTGTGAAATTTGTGGTCCAGTAGCTAATAATGTGTTGGAGAGTATCAATTTTCTTTCCACAATTTAAAAAATATTCTTGCCCTCAGTTAACCAATTTTTCCCATGTTCAATTTTTTTTCAATTTTTCTCATAACAGATTGGACCTCTTTTCTCGCTCGTGCCTTCTTAACGTTGAGTTTCGGGATACCTAGTATAGTTTTCTAAGTGACTTAGCATATAAATGTGTAAGATACCGATATTTAATTTTCAGAAACAGTTTGGACCTTTTTTAACAGAAGATGTTTTCTCCTTCAAATTGATAAATATAATCATATATTCTGACTAAACTATAGTAGAACCTGTTTTTGTGTGGTCTTTTTTTTTTTTTTTTTGTGCAATCTTTTTTATGCGGTATATGAATTTGAACGGCTTTAGCGCCTCTGTAATGTTTTCTATCAATGCACATATGTACACTACAAGGCACTCTGTTCATTTGTTATAAATAATCTCTCGACAATGCACGTTCAATTGTTTTTTCTCAACGCGCTAGCTGCACGTGCTTGATTGAAGACGAAACTTTCAATGACAGTCACACTATCAATAACTTGATAGATTATGAAGACGGACAAGAAGAACCGGATTCCTTGAGAGCAGACAAAATATATGTAAAGATCCAGCGTTCCAACAAATCGGAAAAGCATTTTTTTTTTTAAATTGATATCAATTCCGAAAGGAGTTTGAAATTCCAAAAAGCGTTTTGATCATGCATTTCTGGTTATTGCGACGTTTACAAGCAACTGACCGACTGACAGTTGTCGCAAAAGCTTATCACTTACTTTATGGTGCCAAAAAACAAATCAATTGAAATTGTACCTTCAAGTGATGAAAGCGATTTTGAACTAATTCATCACAAGAAGATGAGTACTTTGGATTACGATGAGTGGCAATGAATTATATATGTGCATTTTGAGAACTCCATGTATATCATGAGAAATTAAAGGTGTTTTTAAAATGTCTCTATGTGTAATTTAATTATTTATTTTGTACGGAAGTACTTTCTCATAAATTTCGTAAATAATTGACGTATTTTCTCTGAGTGACTTTTTTTATGCGGTCCCTCCCCACTGCATAAAATTTTTTTCCTCCATATGTTGACTAATTATGTTTTACTGTAGAAGGGATCCAATGTATTTTATGAAAACCTTTGAAATTTTATTTAAATGAGAAAAATAAACAGATCGCAAAATTTTAAAAATATTGCAATACGTACATTGAGTAAAATATACCTATTGAAGTGCATACAGACTTACTTTTCTGGTATTTCTAATAGTTCTCTCCATTTTTGAACAGCCAAGCCAAGTTGTGCGCAGGCTTGCTTTACCATTATTTGAGCTTGCTTCCATTTAAAATGAGCTTGGTCTATGTGATTCTTCCTTTCTTGTAGAAAATCATATTCTTTTTCAAGTCTGTTTTCTCTTTCACTTCCGTAGGCACCTCCAAAAATGCTGTCTAAAATGTATTAAGAAAGAGTTGTCTTATGTTTTCAGATATAGCAATTCGTCAGTTTTAAGCAGATATTTTATTCAAAACAAGTTCAGGTGATTAGGATTTTTATGATAAAAAGGCATAAAATAAAGATTGGATTAATATAGGTTGAATCGAATTGTTAATTGCATGTCTACTTTTATCAATGTAGTTGCGAAAAGTCATTCAATAATCTCTTACGAATTGTTTCATTTTTTCGTAAGATATCATTGTTACTTGATAAAACAATACAAATAAATTTAGAATGGTATATTTTACTCTTTTTATGATTCAATAAAATACGTATATACATATACATAAAACATATTACACAATAAAAGTATTTAATTAAAAATTGAATGAAATAAAAGAATAAAATGTAAAACAAACTAAAATTTTACAAAACGCTAATAAAAAATACTGCAGAGCATAAGAACGTCTGAAAACCTTTTCCCCATTCGGGAAAAAATGGGGCAATTTTAGGAAAAACGAACCACGTTACGTATTTGAAAATAATATCGATTATGTTTCTCTATCGATTAGACGAAAACATTTTTATCAAACAAAAAGCTTCGTTGAACATTAAATAAGAATAAGAATCTATTGGAATCCCATTACTCGAGGATATAGAAGAAACTAAAAAAAAGATGCAAACATTTCAAATCCTACAGTTCGTATCGATTCAAAAAATACTTTTATTTATAGCTCGGATAGGGCTAATGGAGGTTGTATCTAAAATTAAACCCTTCATTGATCTAACCTTGTCACTGTATTTTATAACATCGCAATTCCAAGCCGGATATTATCTTAACTCAAGCGTCATTAGGAACAACATTCGAGTTTTTCGTGTCAAGTTTAGAAGCGCGAATGAACTCAAATGTTACGGGTTGAAAAGGGTTAAATCAGTGAAGGATTTGTATGCTAACTACTTGGTCTCTTAATTGATTCTCAATTGGTTTGTGTAAACATTTCATTAATAATGAAGCACAGTGGTAGACGCTTTTTGTGTTTCATATCTGTCTAATGAGAAAGATGTTATTCGCATTCCTAAATTCTCAGTTATTTCCGATCACGAATATCATGAATCAGAATTCCGATCAGAAATATCACGAATTTTGGTGTTAATCGATGAGGAATCTTAAACCAGATTTTAAAGGGAAAACTGAGATTTTTTTTCCATTCCTAAATATTTCTCAACTTTAACAAAAACTTCGATTTAATAGGGACGAAAACTAATGTTCGAGTTTCAGAGCATATTTTTCACTGTCTTTAAAATAAACATAAAACATTTTTTCCGCCTCATTAAATAGTAATTTTTACAAGCGTGTATAAATTATATCTCAAATTTAATTTCATCCGAAAATTTCTAATCGAATTATCTCATATAATTTTGAAAGTTTCATTTTATTTAAAAAATTTTTAGTTGAACACCGTTCAGATAAGGGTCCAGTAATAGGGAATAACGTCATAAACATATTTCATTTCCCTTCCTGATAAATTCCTTTTTATTTCACTTTTCTGAAAATAAATTATTTTATTAATGACAATTATTTTTCTCCGTCTTCATTTTGAAAACACAAATTGTTTACAGTTAGTAGAATGTCGATGTCCTGGAACGCGCGCGGGCGGATTTTTTTAAAATTCTGTGTGGATTAAGTTTGGCTCTTGATGTAGATAGCATTACACAGTTCCCCTAAAATATTTTTTTTGTCTGCCGACAATCGATGGCCATGAAAAACGGTTTCTCCTCCTGCGAGCCGGAATCCAGAGTGTAATTCGAGGTGTAAGAGAAGCGACCCCTCTACCTTAAGAGAGTGGAGAGACAGAACGTTTTGAAACATCCGAAAGAAAGGTTGTGTTTGTGCCTCCTTCACAAATAATATCCCCTGTAGAATGGAATACTTTGAATAATTAGTAACCATATTGCAATGAATAGCTGTAGACGAAATCATCCAATCATTGAATTTCTTTACACAACCCATCAGCTATCCCTAACGCTACAATAGATAATTATATGTTTAAAATACCTCTCTTGCACAATGCTAATGCGAAGGGAAACCTTGAGCTGCAGAAGACTCTCATGATATATTGTGTGTGTGTGCATTGAGCCTGTTGTTACCGTAAGACTCTCTACAGAACAAAGTGTGTTGAGTGATTTTCAAAAGCTTGGCAGGCAAGTTTTCAAACATTTTTACTTACTAATATACATGGGACTTGAACATTGAAGTGAAGCGTAGCGTACATTTAAAGAACTCTGCTTTGTAATACTGGGGTCACTTTTTACCTTACAAAGTTTTATCCTCCATTTTAAGGGTTCATTTTCTAAGATGGCGTGTTGGGTACAATGTAATACCTAGTTAATTGGAAATAAAGTTAAAAAATGAGTTTGGAGTATAATATTGATAGCTAAGCAATAGTTATTAATTATATAAATAATAATATGGCCTCATTTAAAACTGAAGTACATTTTTTAAAAGTGGAATCCATTGGAATGGAAACAAAACATAATCAAGGGGCCGGAAAGCTAGATCTTCTTAATTTATAACGTACTCCCCATATAAAAAAGTGTCAGAGGATAAACTAAAAGAAAAGGACAAAAGAAGGAACCAGAAGCTTCAGAACAAAAGAACATTCAAAGACACTTTGTTAAGAAATCAGACTGAACTTCTAAACTTAGAGATGACTCCAGTATTAGAAGCAATGAATCGTTCCATTTTACTGTATCATCTGTAATGAACTTGATGCCATCCATTAAAGGACCGAAAAACAAAGACACTGAATGTATCTTCGGTAACGGAAAATTCTCTTAAGATGAATGAGTGGAAATTTGGATTCAATGCTTTAGCTGTTTTTTGTGAATCTTGAATGTACTGGAGAAGAGAAATAATATTATATTTGTGATTTCAACTCAAAACAGAAATGACTTTAACGTATTCTTAAAAATATGGTTTCTATAGTTAAAAATAACTACGTTTTATGAAATCTTGATTAGATTTCCAATGGCTTAAGCCACACTTCTTCCATATATTCCCCTCCATTTACCATTTTTTTAAAATAAACTTTTTTTATAACAACATATTTTTCTTGGCAATCCTTTATATCGTGTTTAGACTTTTATCAAAAAGCTCATTTTTTAAGAAATGTCAATGGTATTTTCATCTATGAGTAAGGACATGCAACTTTCCTGGACTTCTGGAGTCAAGCAATAAGGAAAAATGCTTTTCGAGAATGTCTAAGGAAATCAAATTTTCAGAGAACATTAAATGTTGAAAACAAAAACTGAGCTAAAAGGTAAATTCTGAAATCAATTCAAAGTGATACGAGGCTCATTGGATATACAAAAGAATTCAAGTAGTTCGGATAGAATGTGAAAAGAGGAAAGCCAGAATTTCAATTGTTTCAATATTTACATAAAACTAAATCCACGTAAGCAGCTAAATAGAAATCAAAAACAAGTATAAGAAATACTGTTTGGGTAGAAACAGTTGACATAAGATTTTTTTTGTCACCAAAAAAAAGCTTCTAAAAGTCCAAGTACTTGAATTAATATTAATGATGGCAAAAGAAGAGTACGCAAATAAGAGGACACATTTTTTTTCTTTATATATATTTTGGAGTCTAGAATTATTTTCTTTTTTAATAGTTAATGTAATTAACATAGAATGAAATGGATGGTATTACATAGTCTTGATAAATATCTCCTAAATTCTGAAACACAAAATTAGAACTTTAAAAAGGCTTTAAAATGTCTTAAGAAATAAATGAAAGAATTTAGGGTGTGGAAAACGTTGTTAAACGAAGTAAAAAATGGTTGCATGAAATGCGGTTTAACTTAAAATAATTGGATTTAGTTAGATTAATGTTACGTAAGAGTTGTTCAATCTTTAAATGAAATGTAGGAATTTATATTTCCACGTTGGTAAGATTTCTTTGAAAAAGCCATTGTATTGTTATTTTTAGATTTGTAACAAAAGCGTTTGTTAACACGCAATTATATTATGGTAGCGACCAGTCATCCTGGCTTATAATGGCTGTGAGTAAAGTGACTGAATTTTTTTTATCAACATTTGATCATGGAAAACATTTACAAACAACTGGAATAATGACTTATGTTTAGTTTAAGCTGAAATAGAACATTTGAAGATTTGTATTTCTTTTAAGATGTTAGAAACATCGACTTTTTGAAAAAGAAAAAGATCTTTTAACCATCAGGCCCAGTACGAAGATATCAAGTGTTTTATCAAGACCCGATTCCTAATCTTGTTTCAGAGTATGACAGTGTTGCGATGTATCTTAAATGTCTTATGTTTGGAGAACTGGTAGATCGAAATTTCGCCGCGAAACACAAAAATTGTTAAAAGATCTTAAAGAACTATAATTTGATCTTATTGTGAAAGAACTTACACCTCTGCATAGGTGTGCTAACATTGGAAACCCCTCACATAGAATCACTGGCGTAGCTAGTCCTGAGTGGGCCTTGTATCAGAATTCCTTGGGGGCCATTTTGGAAGCCTCTTAACATTTTAGGATTGTTTTGCTTACACGTGTTGGTGGGCCCGTATCATTGATACGGCGGTAGCTACGTCCTTGCATAGAATATCATCCACTTATATCCCACCCATATAACTGTTACTAGTAGGAATCATTTCCATCCATCATAACATAGGGTTCCATGGTACTTATCATATAACCATTTTCACTAGACACGCCATATAATAAAATTTGGCTCCATCACTTCCTTTGTTGAAATCCAATGTTTTAGCAAAATATTTTTCTCGCAGTGACTCTCTTAATATAGTACTTTGTATTATCAGCATAATGTCTTCTTTTATATTATCTGTAATCTATATTAAATTATGACTCAATATTGCATTTTTAAACGGCACCTACAAATTTATATAGCTCTATTTAGGAATTAAAACTTAACTCAATGTTCTTGGTTAGCTTAGGTCCTACCAACAAAGGTCCAAACTATCTTTAATCCAAATTAAAGATATTTCCC
>BMAV01013211.1:307234-351290 GCA_019973955.1 Trichonephila inaurata madagascariensis
CCCCTTTTTTTTTATGTGTAACATCTTTCCTCTCGGTTGCTGGATATTTATGGGAGTGATTTCGGAAAAAGGGACGGATGTGTGTAACAGGAAGTGATGTAAGCGTGCGCTATTTGATTTGACGAATGAGAGTGCGTGGTGGTGTACAGCGCATCGGGGTACAGCTCTAGTAGCCATCAAGAACTCGAGCACTTGACTCTAAATTCACAATCGGTCTGTAAAATCTACCCCTTAATTGCAAGAATATCTATATTAGAGCAGAGAAAATAAATTGCTTAGCTACACACTAAACCTAAGACCAGTTTTGACCAGTATACCGCGCCAATCTGGGCACATGCAGCTAAAATTCATCTTAATCAAATTGAAGTTTCTCAAAACATCATTCTCCGACAAATATTAAAAGCTCGATGGTTCATGAGGAATAAGGATCTCAGATCCGCGAGCAAAATGATGTCTATCAGACAATTTATCAAAAAATTAGCAACTAACTTCTTTCAAAAAATTGATAACTCTAATAATCCTTCGATCTTGGATATTAAAAAATATATCCCTGATCCTAATTTTAACAGAACCAATAATATTCTTTCGGATCATCTCTTCAATTAAAATTCTTAATTAAATTCATTTCACTCTTCTCACCCAACTTAAAAGCTTACTTTAACTCCCTCTCCGAGTTTTCGTAGCCTATTGATTAAAGTAGCTGATTTGAAATGAGTCGCCCCATGTTTGATTCCCAGGAATTCGCTGTTTTCAAATTTACTTTAAATCATTTTAATTTTCCCTGGAAAATTATTTATCCAGATCAAACTTAAATTTACATGTTTTTTTCCTATTTTTTCAAAATGTATTTTATTTTTTTATTAGCTTTTAAAAAAGCTGTTTTTCTTATTTCAAATCACATTCTCAATGTTTCTCTCATTTCTACGACTGAGTTCTAAGCTGCATTCCCTTTGGTCAGGCCTCACCTCGCCCACCTACTGATCAAAATTTGTTTTCATTCTCAGTGCTTGCACCGTTTTTGAAGATATTTTTCTAGCACTTAAAGCATTTTAGTAGTTTTAAATTTTAATTTTTTTACTCTCATATAAGTATATTTTACTTTTTAAGTATGTTTTTCATTAACAAAGGGGAAGAGTGAATTCGTCACAGTCACTCAAAATCCTAAAGATAAGAGGTTATAGCTCGGAAGAAATAGATACTCTGGTAATCCTCCCAATGATACTCTAAATCCACTTCGCACATACCAGCAAGTCTTAGACTTCACCCAGGATAAACTTGCGATCCTTACGCTCAATTGTCAAAGGGCTCACCAAACAGATTTCGACGACGTTATTTCATAAAAATGTTCGTTACTCCTGTTGTCAGAGACGTGGTTAGATCATGACGAACGTGTTTCGATACCTAACTTCGATTGCTGCGTACAATTTAAACGACGGGGCCCCAGAGCAGCTGGTGTTGCGATCTATCGCAAACAGAAAAACTCACATGTTGTGACTCCTCATATGAACATTACTTATCGTCAAACAAGTGGACTGAGTACTGTTAGTAACGACATATGTGCGGCAGAATGCTTATTTGAAAACGGACAAACAGTGACTTCGGTGGTCACATACATTTATTGAAATCAAAAAATTAAAGATGTCTTGCATTTTACCATATACCGATGGTGGTTCTGCTCTTTTCGCATGATTTTGAGGGGTGATTTTAACTTCAGTTTGCCAAAATCTCACAGCTTTTTTGAATGATGAATTCAAGCTCGAAATGAACACAAATCAAAATGTTTCGACAGCTAACAGTGGTAATGTTATTAACGCTGTTTTTCAACGGTTTTTAAATACTTTGAAATCATAAGTATTTTAGTTATCATAAGTCTATTGTCTCCGCTCTTCCCCAAATTGATCAAGAATAGTTATTTTTGATAAAAAAATTGCATTACTCCTTGTGTTAATTAAATAAAATTTTCATTAAAGATATAATTATTCGATAGAAAATTATTTCCAATCATACCCAATTCATTTTCTTTTCAGGATATAAGTTACTAGTGCGTATTTACAAAGATAACATGTCAGGTGTTACACATCATATACGACTATTGTAAGGCTCGTTTCTCTCTTTTTTTATTCATGTCTCAATTAACTTGTTTTGAAGGAGCTTTGATATTTCGATACATTTAAAATGAGTATTGTGTATTTTGGTGTTTTTATAAATGTTGTGTTAATAGATAAAATTCTATATATAATTTTGTTTTCAGAGAAAACACATGATGCCCGTCTGCATAGGCGTGTATATATTTTAAATATATGGTTGAAATATTCAGGGATCCCAGAAATTTATACCCAAACTGTAAATAATACAACGCGTTTAGCAAAACTTGAGATGAATTGCTTATGTACAGTCGTCACAATAAAGGAGACATTCTTAATATACATTGATATTGACATCATTTCCATTTACTATTTATCATATTTCTGTTCATGGTTCAATGAGTATTACGGAGTTATTGCATTTATTAACTTGAGGAATATTCTCTTTGCAGAAAACAACGTTCTTGCCCAATGAAATAAAGAATATTCTATGTTCCAAATTTCATTCGAATCTGACCATTACTTCCAGAGAGATATTAGGAAAAAATCGTTCTGATTACTGTGAGCAAGCGATTGATCTGCTTGTATGTGTGATTGATGTACTTGAATGGTAGCTTGTGTATGTGTATTCACACATACATAAGTTATTTTTGCAAAGTCAATTGATATCAAGTCATTTCTCATTTGAGATCATAATTTGAATTGGAATTAGCTAAGTAGAATGTAAGCTACTTTTTCAATAGGAAAAATCAGATATGTGAAAAAATATTTTCTAGAAATTTATTAACTCGGAATTATTAAATTAAATTAAATAATTAATTAAAATCATGATTAAGTTTATTAAAAACATTAGCAGGAATATAATTTTTACCCGGTTTCAATAAAAGTTGCGAAAGTAATTACGGATGTTCCTTTTCCTTATGTTTTTGAAAACCTTATAAATGTATTCGTTTCAAGTTGTTTGGTTGTTTATTGAAGTTATTGGTTCCCCCACCAAAATTTGAAAATTTTTGAAATTTGTTTTTGAAGGGATAAATGGTAAAAGTTTAAAGTATTTTCTTTTAATTTATTACTGAAAACAGACATGATAAAATTAAGGTTCGAAAAATCACCCCAGTTAAATTTTACTCGTTTAGCAAATGATTTTATTATATAATTTGTCGACGTTGTAACGGTTATCAGAAAAATGAAAAAAATAATGCAGAAAGCTTATTTCAAAAATATGTTTATAATTTGTGAACATATCTTTAATTTGTGTGTGTTTTCCCAACTACTTATTTATTTACTTCAAGACTAACATACCATAAGATGTCTTACAAATTTAAAATGACTCCTTTCTTAATCTTACCTAAAAGTTCATCCCGCTGAGCATAAAGTTTCTGAAGTAATTCACCATCAATTATTAGAGCTGAAATCTCTTCTTTCAGAAGATCCCTTTGTTTAGTTACAGTATCCAGTTGCCTTTCGATGACTTCCTTTCAAATAAAATTAATTTCATTTATAGAAATTTTTTATAATACTTAGAAACTTCAATTCATAATACTTTTACTAAAAATTCACAATTTGTGTTTATCTTGAAAAGTTTTCATGTAAAATTTCTAATCGCATGTCTAGAAATAATGTTGAAACCTTCGTGAGAACTATGGCTTAGCGATAAGCATATTGATGGTATTGAAAAGAAGCCCAAATCCTGATTCCAAAGTTCCTGTTAACACCCAAATCAACTAACTAAGAGAGAGTATTCCAATGCGTGTCTCTCTGAGCTCACTCTATTGCCGTCTACGTAACTCTATTGGGAAGAGATCCTACCAGGGAAGTCATGTCCTCGCTTGGAAATTCCTCCGTTTTATGCACCATCCGGATGCAATGCTCTGGAGCTTCACCCAAAGTGGACCATTTTCATATTCTCTCGTAAGATACATACACAACTGCTTCTCTTTTTATGTGTATATTCTAATGAATTCAAGGCTCATAATAACTTTGATAAAGAAAATTCCATCTAGTAAATGAGATAGAGCTCAAAACTAAATCTTTAAGAGCTTATTTTTTATTCAAAGCCTTTAAAAGAATATTTTCGATAAGATTTTTAGTCTAAATTGTAAGCAAATGTAAAAATCCTATTTCCATAGAAGAATTGTCAAACTAAATTAAGACTAAGCTCTTCTTTTGAAAATCTCGGTGTGATAAACGATAGGATTGATCTAGGAATAATGGCTACAAGTGCAAAATATAAATTCCAATATTCCCACTGACCTTTTGACTCTTTCATATTTAAAAGAATATTTTCCTATACAATGAATAGGTCCGAATATTATAACGTCCCTCCTATTAGAAGTACCAAAATATTACAATAAAAAATAATTAAGTAAGCTGTGACTTACTCTTTTCATTAATTCAGACAGTGAAGACACTTAGGAATGCCATCAAAAATCAAGTTTTTAATGTAAAATACCATTATCACTTGACATCTTCGTTATTTTGAAAGAAAATGCTGAATTAAGCAATTGAAATATTTGTATATTATCTATGTTTTTGTTATTTTATTGGAAAGTTATCTGATAAAATGCAGCGAAATGAGTGTTTTAACTGATTGTATGTAAAAGATACATTAGCTGATTAGAAAACCTACTTATCCATGGAATGAAATATTAATCTTAAATTTCTCACTCCGTCAAATCTGTTTGTTTCTTTCATTTTTCTCAAAGTTAATTTAAAAATTTAGTAAAAGTTTTTCTGTTTTCTTGAAACTGACATTTTTATTATTTGTTAATAAACTATTTATAAGTACAAGATAAATCTTTTTATCACAATATATAATTATATGAAATATAAAATACCTCCAAAAGTGCAAAAATCTGAAAAGGAATATACAGAGAAAAAAAAAGGAAATTTAGAAGAAATATGCTCTAAGCAGATTATTGACTGGAAAAAACAAAACTTTGCATACCCTTAACAAAAATGGGATTTACAACCAACTCATACGTAAAGTCAATTCTAGAAAAAATAATGCATCATAGCTTTATGTGTAAAAATATGCAAATAATTAAAATATGGGCTATAGAATAAGGAATGGGTCCAATATTGTATTAGGGACATCGATTTTCCCTATCAATTCTCCGAAACGAGAAGCAAAGACCAGACACAGAGTACCTTTTGCTCTCTCTCTTTTGTAAAGACTTTGGAAGAGCAGCAACATGTCTAACAAAATAATTCCAAAAAGGGTCTATTGCATTCAGGTCTGTACAAAGACTATCGTTCTATTGAATGGTTTATTGAATTCAGTCTGTGTCCATCCCATTCGCTTCAAATCGTGACCTTCAAAATAGTCATCCTTAGCTAGACCAAGTCGCACATCATCATCTATTCGAATGAATTCATTACCAATAATAAAGGCATGTCGAAGGGCAATGATGATCAAGGCTCTGGTGCATATATATCACATCAGTCTGAGTTCCTCCATGAAAAAATGCAGATCAGCGTGACCACCGAAATAAATCGCTGCCCTAAATTCCAATCTCTGATTCCTATCTCTGTGACTGAGTCTTTCAACAGTATTGGATTGGTTTTATTTGGTATGTTTTCCCAGCAGTTGAACCTAAACTCAACTGGAAATGACACATATGCCCATTGGTGTTTGGTCCAAGAAACGTAATCTCTTGCCTAGCATAAACGGCCACATCTCTGACGTCGATTCATGGGAATATACATAACTGATCGCCTTGTAAAAAGACTTGCATTGTGAAGGCGTCTTCCCCCACCACAGTAGTGGAAATTCTTATTTCTGATGCGAAAAAATGTTAGAGTTGAGGCTCCAAAAAAGACGAAAACTGTATCTCGCAGATGTTGTGTTGACTTGGGCAATGTTCGGATTTCAACTGACTTCACCCTCATTAAACCCCATTGTGAAACACATTGAGACGTCTGGCAACACGTGACAACCCCACATTTACATCAAACCAAATGACGCCCACCTTAATGAATCGGATAATGGACTTTTCCTGGACACAACTAAATTCTCTTGAAAGTTATCTACAAATTACCAACAAATATTAAAGATGTACAAATTATGTACAAAAAATGCACTCAAAGCTTACGAAAGTGGCAATTTTGCACTTTTTCTCTCACTAACATGTAGAAATGTTTATTTCTTAATATAAAGTGTTGGCTATATACACTGTGCGGTGAAAAATTTAAGCAACAGATGTATTTTTTTTGCCATAACTTCGCGAGAAAAAATCATCTGAGACACATGAAATTCAGAAATGAGAGACAGCATTTTGTACGTAAGCGATGACGAAAGCATAGTTGCGGAAGAAGGAATACAATGCACCTAGTATGAAAACAAACAAAAAAGGCTTTATCGAACTCATAATATCGATACGCATGATTGTCTGTCCAAGAGAAAGAACAATAAGTAAATGTTCCTCAGTATGGCATATGCCCTCCCCTTACTTGCAATGATCGCTTCGCACCGTCTCTCCATACTCAGGACCAGATTGTCCAACAGTTCTTGAGGTAAGAGGGCCCCTTCCCCAAACAGCATTTATTTCAGCAGTTGGGTGTTCCCTGGAGAATGTAATCGTGCCACAAGGCGTCTCCCCAAAGCATCCCACACATGTTCTATGGGATTTAAATCAGGGGAGAATGCTGGCCTATCCATTCTGGTTCAATATCATCTTGGAACAGACGCACATGGGGAAGGAGTCACTTCCTTACAATAGGGATCTCAGGTTACAGAAATTTGGTCGAAAACGTGGAGCCTAGTTAAGCATAATGCCTCCCCAAATGACAACTCCAAGACCTTTCCGTGATGTTAATGGGATGAAACAGTGTGTGTCTCGACCTCTCTCCAAATCAACTAACGTTGAGAAACGACTCTCATCCGTAAAGACTCCTTTGATGAGATGTCCAGTTCCCTCTAAACGGTGTTGCCACTTTCAAAGGGATACAGCTTTCAGAACGGAAGGCAATCTTTGTGAAGGCGTCTGGACACTTGTCGCCCTGTTGCTGTACACAGTTGCTGAACAATGCGCTTACTGACTGGCATCGGACTCTTTTCACGTGCAAGGTGGTCATCCACTGCAGTTGTTTTCCACCACCAAGAGAGCCACACTTTAGGCGATTCCGAATTCTTCAGCTACTCTGGTCCTCCAGCTTCATTCTTTTGTGTGTCAAGTCGTCCAGGTGATTTCTTCTAACCATATTTCGGTTCGTGAAAGAACCCACTTGCACTTGCAGCGAATGTCTTTAATTGCGCCTTTGTCCTTTCTTTTATGGTAGTCTTGAGCTGCGAACGCCGACCACATGCGTTTTGCGTACACTCACGTCACCTATGACGTTTTGTTCCTGACATTCGCATTCGCATTACCTTTCTAGTGAATTGCGTGTTAATTGTACTGATCCCAATAACACTTTTCTGCAATTTCATGGCTATTTGCTTAAAATTTACGCTGAAATCTTGCACCCCAGTGTATTTCATTCTTTGCGTACTATAATTCGTTTATTCGAGGAACTTTAATGTTAGTATACAATTTTTTTAATTTTGAGTTTCAAAACACATTTTGTTTCTCAACTTTTAGAGGCCAGTGTATTTAAATGTTATTGGAACAAGGGGTGTTTGCTTTAAAAAAAACATTCTTTTCAGATGAATAAATTATTTTACTTTGAGTCAACACTTGCACATAATGGATATGGGATTCCGAATTTCAGATGATAAGTAATAAATAGTTTCAGATTTCCAAAAATGAAATGACTTTCTTCTAAAGAAAATGGATGTACTTAACATAGAATCCACACTGATAACGAAATCAAAGTGAAATCTTTGCTTCTTCTTAAGATGCAATACGTTTCCAACCCACCGTTTTCAATTTTTGTTCCCCCAACGCGTCCATTGCTGCTATTTTATCAGGACCCACAAGAATTGAATCTTGGGAATTCATTCAA
Source organism: Trichonephila inaurata madagascariensis (assembly GCA_019973955.1). Taxonomy (NCBI): domain Eukaryota; kingdom Metazoa; phylum Arthropoda; class Arachnida; order Araneae; family Nephilidae; genus Trichonephila; species Trichonephila inaurata. The sequence goes on from BMAV01013211.1 coordinate 315,262, forward strand.
ATATCTTTTGCTGAGAGCACGTTTCTAAAAATTTGAAAGCAATCCCTCGAGTTTTTTGTGAGCGAAATAACACTCAAAGGATTTTGCTATTACGTTACTATTTTTTGAAATCTTTCTCCAAATTTCAAAATTATTATTTTCCTTTTAAACAATTATGAATTATTTGAGAATTTTTTTCTCGCCCCCAAAATGCTAAGTAAATGTCCCTTTTGGCAGTGCATGCTATATATTTATCGCAGTGTCAATCTGTCCCATAATTATTACACAAGAAGGTTGAGCTCTATTTTTCAAAATCTTTTCTTCCAGAGAATATTACTAAAGCAATGCATGTTATTAACGCCGCAATTTGCAGCGAATCTCGATCATGAGACACACAATGGCAGCAAGGGTGGAATAAATTTTAAATGGACTCTAATATTAATGTCATTATGAATAGGAATTATTTTATTAAGCAATCGCATCCACTTAAGAGACTCCATTTTCATTTCAAAATGAATTCAAATTCAAATCTTCGCTGGTGTCAAATTTGTCTTACTAACAATGTGTTATAGGATGTAGTTTATGACTTTTTTCGTTAGGCTTCAAAATTAGAAATTGTTTCAATTCTGCAGTGAAAATTGTTGAGCGTAGAAAAAAACATTTACGATATTCAATGGCTCTTTTAGGGTGCTTCGATTGATTTCTCTTTTTTATTTATGTATTAAAAATCAGACAGAAAGAATATTTCTGTTAGAATTTCCATATCACTAACATCATCTGATGCCTAAACAACATTTATTTGTATTTTTAAAAAGCAGTAATAAGAAATAAATTAGTAACATCTAATTAGCTGCAGTTAATCATTTAAGATCTAAAATGTACTGTGAATTGCAGACATAATTGTGCAACTAGTTTGAGAATTTGAAAATTAAATTAAAAGGTATACTAATAGATGTGAGGCCCAGTGGTCGCGTATCGCACTTCCACATCACAGGTCCGGGTTCTGTTCCCGGGCTGGGCAAGGACGACTCAGCCTTTCATTCCTACTGCAGTGGGTCGATAAATGAGTATCAAGCTTGCTTGGGGACATAAGCACTGCGGGTCTCGCTGCAGATCGGGACATCTGCTCATGCACTTCAGCGTCCAATGGTCACGTCTACCGGAATGGGCACAGTAGGCCATGGGCTGTTGCACCATTGAGGGTTTGAGTTGATACTAATAGATGTAGATTAAGAAGACATTTTTAAATGAAAAATTGGGACATTTCTTCCTCCTGCATTATTTTTTGCTTAATTTTTTCAGCGTTAGCAGTCATAGACAAGGGAAAATGAATTATCAAAAATATATTTTGTCTAATTAAGAGAAAAATGTATATGAAACAAATATAACACATACTTTTTTAATATTTGCGCTTAGTAAGAATATAAGAGGATAGTTAATGGAAATTCGCTAGAGCTTCATTATGTATTTATGAAATATTGAGGAAGCCTACAAAAAGCTTTTTAAAATTGAAATTAAAATATTTTGAATTAAATTCTAAAAAAAATCATTGACATTTTTCAGCTTCCTCGTGTTCTAGGATCGTTTATTCAAGCACTGTTTTTAGGGGAAATGTGCTAAAATAAAAATCTTTTCCATTAGTTGAAGCAGTCAAATCAATTGACATTATTGGTCTTTTAATCGATATTTTCTTTTTTATTGTCAACACTGGAGTAACAGAATTCGTTAGATCATTTTTATTGGAGCGACTCAAGGAGTTGCCTGTTCTCAAGAGATTGTTACGTGATGAAAAGAATTGCAAATTGTGTGTGTGCAATCGCGCTCAAATAAAAATGGCTCCTTACTTTTTAAATTTCTCAATCGAAAGAATAAAAATTGTGTTTTCTGCTGTTGACTCCAAACATTGGACAAAGGAAAGAAATGTTTAGTATACCTGTCGGTTTAAAAGATCGACATATTCCTCTTCCTCCTCATTCAATGCTTCTCCTTTTTGACTCTTTTCAAATAGAAATTGCTTTAGAGACTGGCTTCCGTTGGTTGGATCGATGGCTGCTTGAAGCTGATGTCTAACACATAACAGATGGAAGAATAGATTTCAAAACATTATGGATTTCAAAGGAACTGACAAAATCAAAAACTTTTTCCAAGACATCATAAATCAATCATTAGGGTTCAAAGAAATTTTTTGTATGTTAAAGTATACAATTGAAAATACTTAACATGCACAAATATTTTAAGAAATTAGCCTGCTGTTTTTTAATATCGTAAGATAACATTTCAATTACATTATACATTCTTACACCCCACAATTAAAGCTAAATAATACCTTTATTCTGTAAGGTTCCCTTTTTATATTTATCTTATATTTAAAAAAGATTCAAACATAAAAAGTCATAAAATTCGAAATTAATAACTCTTATCATGCTATGAAATCAAAGCTGTTGAGATCCCATTAACAAAACTGCAAAAGCCCACACAATAAAGATTTACGAATGCAGCACCCATCAAAAATTCTGCACCTAAAATTTCTTTTTCGAACTGTCAGAAAATTAGAAACCGAGAAAATAAAAAATAAAAATTCTATATCCAGCCCACTCAACTTCCTCCAGATTCATGAACTTAACAGCTCTTGAACTGTTTGCATGGGGGTGAGTATACATTGCATTTAAAAAGCAAATCACTTTTGGCATTTGCATTTTTTTATCAGAGGATGGAAACATTGTCAGATTTCAACGCTGTTTGTTTTAAAATGCTATTAACATTCCAAATTATTTTTTAAAAATATATGTTTAAAAAATTACTTTTTTGAAGGCACTAAGCTTCCTTAAGGATATAAAATCTGTAAAATAACAAGAAATAAAAAAGTACTATAAACTTTTTTCGAACTTCTTAGGATTTTACACTTTCTCGAACTTTTTAAGAAATTGACACATATTGTTTTAATATCGTGGCAGAATTCAATATTCCAAAGTTTATTCAAAGGAAACACTGACATCAGCACATATGTTTCAAATGTAAAATCTAAGAGACTCAGAATGCAATAAAGGGGAATCAAAAAATCCGACTTATAAAAAATTCGAACATTTAATGAATCAAGTCAAGTCAATCTAGTAATCGGACTAGAAGCAAGGGAAAAAAAAGTGTTGCGTAAGAATACAATTCAAGATTGCTTAGAATGATTGTCAAATATGGCGAAAGAGATATTCCTTCATGTACCGTAATAGACGGCTTTTTTTTTGGGGACTCTTAATTTTTTTTCATGGGCAAATTTTTTTATTTTTTTTTTAAAAAAGGAAAGAAAAGCGTAACTTTGCTAAGGCGAAGTCTTACAAATGAAAAATATCAATTAAAAATTCTTATTTGTTTAATTGGATAAGAAAAAGCTCTTATGAACTTTCTCATGAATATTCTCGATGGCATACGAGAGCATTTCCACAAGGTGTTTTTGCACAACTCTAAAATTTATCTTAAAGCTTTGTAAGAAAAAATTCATTCAAAAATCATGGTATTTTAGAACGATCCTACAAACGCAACTGTCTTTGTAACGTCGTCAGTCATTAGAAATCAAGAAAATTTGTCACAGCCATATTTTAATTAGTATTTAATAGATTCAAAAATAATATTCATTAAATAGGCCAAAGCCGGGCGGACAGTCTTTATCACTCGAGGTCAATCCCTAGCTTTTCCGGGCTCCAGTTTACTCCATGGCTCTATCTCTCCAAGTCCCCCGCTCCGTCCAAGTCGCTCCAGGTTTTCTCTTCTCGTCCGTTCGTCTCCCTTCTTCGTCCGTTTCTCCCCTTTTAAACACCAGGGGCGGGTCCATCACGCGCCCCTCGTTCTCCTCATTGGCAGGTCAAAAAAGAAACGGGTCTGCCCTCGTCTTCCTCATTGGCAGGTCAAAGAAAAGGTCTGCCCCGGGCCACCTGCGTTCCTCATTTTCGCGGAAAACACGAACACATTCCCCATCCGTCTGGAATCCAAGGGCGCCATAACTCACATCTATTCATCTCACACCTGGGCTTCACAACCCCACTCTCAATGCATCGTCTTCTATTCAAAACTTTCATAAAGGAATGCCTATCGACATCGACATTCCTTAGCCATTGTATATTCCAGACCAGATGTCTGCGTTGGTCCGAGGCCAGTTAACAAACAATGACCCCATGGCCACCTGCACCTGTCATCCAACATCTGTTTGGTGATGGATGGATAGGGTGATTTCAGATGAATTGACGGGTGGGGTTCACATCAATTGAAGACGTCACATCTTCATCTTAAAATATGTTTATGATTATACTTTTTAATACTATTTGCATTAACTAGTCAATAGTGGTTTATTTTATTCTTCAAAAAATGAGTCTGGTAAAGAATGCAGAATAATTGTTATTTAAAGTGATAAGAATAAATTATTTTGATCGATAGAAATCATTCCTATTTTTGATGAATTTACTCAATTATGAAGATAAAGTAGAATATTTTATACTGACATGTAGAATCTGCACTGTATCGTGATTTGGATATTCCATTCGATATGAGTTACATTGGCATCTGCTTGTCATTGAATTAGAACATTGGTAATTTTGAATTTTAAAATTTGATACATGAAATGAATTTTAAATTGCTTGAAAGAGTAGAGTAGTTTAACTTGGACTACTCTCTTTCGAAAGTGAGCAATCTCTTAAATGTTAAAAAGTCATCAAAACTTAATTATGATTTTTGAAAGTCTCATGAATATTGTAAAATGTAATTTATGGAATTACAATAAGAATGCTTTCGAGCATTATTAAGGTGCATTCGCTTCATCTAATGATGTGTATGTTAAGTAAATTGTGTGTCTCAATAACATTTTCTTTAACTAACCTTTGGGACTACTTGATGACGTTTTTTGGTAGGCACGCCTCACGAAAGAATTATTACATATGTAAAACCTAAACTGTAGAGAATTGAGAGAGAATGAACAAGAGGAGGTTAATTTATTAACAATCTGAGAACTCGGTAGAAGGTCCTAAATCAATTTACTCGAAAATATTAGAGCTAGTTGAGTGGAGTAAAAATATTTCATTAGGATTGGGTTAGATAAACCCCTCCATGTGTAGGATTATTTTTTTGAGCAAGATAAACGATTCAAACTGTCTGTAGTTGATTCGGATCCAAAGCTGTCACCGAACAGTCAACTCAACTTATGTCAATAAATGATTCAACTTGGATGCAACTGATAATTATAAACTATGCTCAATTTAGAAATGAAAAATATTTTAATGCCTTACAAATTTTGAGCTTGAAGATTTCTGCTATCTTGAAGAGCTTGTAAGTTCTTCTCCATTTGCTCGAGTTGATCCGATTTCAGTTGATAATTGTCCAAAACATGTTTCTTTTCAAAGAATTGAACTTCTTTTTCGAGATCCAAATATTTTTGAAGAGTTTCGACTGTTATTTCAACTGGCTGTAAAAAAAGAATACAAAATCTTCAATAAAAATATGCTTTCAGTGAGTGAAGATTTATTTGCATAGAAACGTTACAAAATCATCATACGTTGCTCAAATTTCATAATTAAAATCTCAAGCCTTGAATTTGAAAGCAAACCAAAGAAATCCACAAAAACTATTCCTATTTTTACTTATTCTATATTATAAGGTATATACAAATTTATGCCGTTCTATAATTTGGAGCATTTGGAATGAATATTTTTATCTTTCGCTAAAACAGTTCAAAGTTTGGGAACTTACTTGGAATTATTCAGCATTATCATGATTTTAGGATAGAATCATACTCCAAAAATTTTAATAAATTTTGAATAATTACCAAAATTAAAATTTAAAAAGCAGTTTTCACAACTATGTTGAAAATAAAAATTTGATTTCTCTAAATGGAAATAAAGCTTTGAAAATAGTAAAAGTTTCTCAAAATGTTTATAGTACATTCTTAACTATTCACGTGTTCTCGAATGTATTATAAATTTATCTTATCATTTTGGTTTCTCATCAAGGAAAAATTAAAACCAATTTTCTACCGATTGAGTTCAAAATTTCAATTTAACTTTTAATAAATATTTATTCATTAAATGGTTTTAAAAAATTCATAAAACAGAGAAGGGAATAAGTTTTTGTCTAAATATTTTTCTGCTTTCGGTATAGAAATATTACTAAGGGAAGTAAATGAAAATGAAGTTGTGTGATGTTATATATAGGGCACGAGAGTTGACTATTGAAATGGTAATGCTTCTAACTTTCAATTGTTCCAGTCGTCATTATCCTATAACGATGGCTATAAAAATAGATTTCATATGCATTCAACAATGTCCAGTTTCCACCCGGTTCCACACGTTTCTCAGAATTGCACTTATTGTTCCCAAACAAAAGATTTTTCTCTTATTAGGATTATTATTATTTATGTATTCAAAATAGATCTTAATATTTTTTAAAAATAAACAACTTTTTTCTTTATAAATTTTGTGAACTTAATCGAAAGCAAAAGAATACTTGTCTCTCTAAATCATTATAAGATAAAAATATGGGATCTAATTTAGAGAACATTTGAAATATTTCGTTTCTTGCCAAGAAAAAAAGAATAAAAAAAGCAAAAAGGAGAATATTATGGACTCATTTATGTAGGAGGAATTAACACTATTAAATACTTTCACCCAAAAGAAAAGAGTATGCACAAAATGGTTTCATAAAATCTTTATTCTATAGACTGTTAAAAAAATTATTTTTTACAATTCCATTCGCTTAGACCAGGGATACTCAACCTTTTTTTTTTTTTTTTTTTTTGCGGGGCCGCATACATATGTCAGCTATTTCACGCGGGTCGCATCTTGATGCTAAAGAAAGGGGGGGGGGCTATATTTTAATTCCTGTTTTGCTTTTTTAATTACTATTTTTTATATTTTTTTATTTTTGTCACTAATACTGAGTTAGAAGTATTTCAGAAACACTCCTTCACAATTTCTGCATCAGTAAACGGTTTCATATGATTACCAATAATATAACGAACTTCATAAGCTCTTTGTTACCTCTGTGACATTACCACTGACAAAACAATTTGTTGCTGTTGCAAAAATTATTCACAAGAAAGCCTATTTATTACCTATTGAAAGAGATCTTCGAGGAAAAGTGTCATTGAATGATTCATGTTTATTGATGTTTATTGATATTTTTTAAATACAGTACTTTCGTGACAAATCAAGCAATTACTGATCCATGTTTGTTTTTCTCCACAAAATAGTCAACTTTCCAATCGTCTTGAAATGATATATTTTCTTCGAATATTTTTCGCTTGCAAGATATGGAAGATAGTTACAAATTAGTGTTCCACCCATATATCTGCCGCTACTCCACTGGTGTCTGTTATCACTCACCGTAACCGTTACAAATAAAAGAAGAACATCAATTTGCACTCATACGACATCGACAGCAAAAAAGCAAAATTGATTTCTTGGCACAAAATTTTTAATATATTATTCTTAAATAAGTGAATTTTTCAGAGCAATGGGCACTGACCGGGCCATTTCAAAAGGCTCGGTGGGTCGCAGGTTGAGTATCGCTAGCTTCGACTTATTTGAATAGTTATGAATAAATAGAGCCAATGAATGAAATATTTGTGATTCATTTCTATTTATTCCTTTACTGCGAAAACAACTTTTACAGGAATCTAAGTAGAATAACAAACTCTAGTTAAGACCATTGCATTCGCACCGGTTTGAACTGAAAATAAAGAGCCTCAGTTTTTCTGATAAGCAGAAGTTTTGAAAGAATCCCTTTCTATTCTACCTACTTTGGAGGAATTATATAGTATGAGAAAATATCTGGCAATAAACCGCTGGTATGAGGTCAGTACCTCAAATGCGAGTTTATTTTGGATTTCAAGTGTTATTCTAAATCTGTCCAATTGGTATATTTGGCATGATTTGTCTATTCAGAGCATTTTAATGTATAATGACTACTTTTATTGGAATTTTTACATACTACGCGTCAACACGAATGAAAAAAATGTTTTCAAAGCTGAAGCCTTTAGTTGCTATTTATATGATCGATAAGACAATAAAAAAAAAGAATTTTAAGAGAAAGAGTCTTTTTGAAATATGAACATTTTAAAGCGTTTTTACAATTAAATGTACATAATGGGTCCTTCTCCAGCATAAAATGAAACTATAACTGAAAAATAAATTCTCATTTTAATTTACTATTCCATTGAAATGGATACATTTAGTACTTTAGAATTATTTATTCAGAATCAATAATTTTAGAGATATTTGTATGTTGTTGCATATGTTAACATTATCTCTAAAAGTTTAAAAAATCCATTTTTCTCCTTGAGACTAAATGGTTTTCTAAAAATCATCTCAAATTCAATTTTTTTTTATCTGTTACTTTATAAGGTTCACTCTCACGTTTTTAGGTGTCATTTTATGATTTTTTTTTCTCTGTGATATCTGCACATTCTTTCACCCTCTTTCATGTCCTGAAAACATTTCTTCCATAGAAGACTTGAAATTAGACGAGAGTTGAGACTGCAAGCGTTCACTTCGAGTTTCTCTGATGTTAATAGAAATACGCTGCATTGGAGTTGGGAGTACTAGTATCTTTCCTCTACAATTTACCTCACTTATATTTAATTACCTTCTGTTTTCTCAAATAGAGTTTTTTTAAATTTTTTTCATTTAATTTGAGAGTTATAAACATATTCGATGGGGAAAAAATTGGCAAGAAACCCCTGAATAATTGACAAAAAAAAAAAAAAAAAAGTTCAATGGATATTTAATTAGTATCACAATCTGAATCAACACTAGGACTTTTGGTGGCGGTAATTTTGCACTTGGATCAAGAGATGAGAACGATACCTGAGTTGGCACCCACCTCTCTTAACTAGCACTCCATCAACAGGTTATGTAGAGAAGGCCGATGCACGTTAAATGTGTCGAGGCTCAATGTCCTCTCGTTGGTGTAGCTAGGAGAGGGTCAAGTGTCATTGAACATGGTTTAAGATAACTCTTACTCACTCAACGGGAGGAGATTTAACAATGATCTCTCCAGTGGACTCAAACACGCATTCGTGATCCTAACCACTACGACATCATATATAGAAGAGAGCTATTAATACAAAATTGTCTATGCTTAGTCTTCTTAATCGGATTTCTTCTAATCATATTTTCAGCATCCCACGTGGGGATTGATGGTAATGAGAAAGCCGATTTCTTAGACAGGACTGCAGCTGAAGAGGCATCTTACATTCAGTGAGTTATCTTCTCTTAAGAAGATTCAACTCCATCATCTTGGAACAACTCCTCCTAGTCATCCTTGGTACTTTGGAAGAAATCCAGGCTCAAGCTTTATGCCTAGAAAATACCAGACTGCCTTCTCGCGCTTTGTGAGCGGCCTCTCACTTTTCGCCAGGATCAGAAGATATTTCTAGAGTTCCACTTGTGTTATTCCAAGTTCGTCTCTCCTGCCCACATCTTGGCTTGCTTCGATTTCAAAAAGAACGAGGCCCTTCTGGCCCCTCTTCTGTTTTTAGACTTTCTTGATTTTTTTGGATTTATGGAGATTGCTAGACAATCTGAGATTAGAAATAACAACAACTAATACATATGAAATGCAGTGAATTTTAAACAAGTCTATAATAAATATCTCGATTTATATTTATAAAGAAATTACTTGCACTCTTGAAAAAGAAAGATGTCAAAGAACAAGTTGGATAAAATTTTTGTTTTGTCAAAAGAGTTGCTTGGTGTGTTTTGCAATTATCTAAATTTATAATAAATTACACAGAATTGTACCAAAGCGTTTCCTCTGTCACATTACACACACTTCCAACATTGCAACAGACTCGATTTAAAATACTTAAGAAATCCGGTAATGAATGCTCGAAAATCCGGAAATATAAATAATTTCGTTAGAGTAAATAATTAGATTGCTAAAAGAAATCAAATGCTTTGGATAGTTTTGAAATTGAAAACAAAATGAATGATGAATTGAAAACAAGATGAAGAAATGGAAGAAATGCTTAAATTTTACGTGTTTTTTCACCAAAAAAAGAAATTATGTTTAATAATGTACTAAGATTGTTTTGCTTGAAGCTTCAAAATACAAAATGTACATGAACATTGTAAAAAAAAAATAGAAGTTATATAGTATTTTGTAATGGAAAACCTTTTACATCAGAATGTGCTTTAAATGGATGGAATTTTTCTTTTGAAATATAAAGCCTTGAAAATAACAAAACCCCACTAAATTTAAATTGAATTTAAAAAATAATAATGAAAGATGAAAATTTAAAAACCATGCATTGGGGCCACCTTAGCTTAGTCGAGGCACGTTTGCCATGGCATTTTAATTCTTTCAAAAATGTTCTTTCCGATTCCAAATCAAAGCAACCTATGTATGGAAGGCTCATAGGAAGGCTCATAGGAAGGCCGAGTCCATTCAAGAGACTCTCGGACATCCAAATGACATCATCGATAACACTTCAAAATGGAACTCGAATTAAAATTCTATCAATTAACTAAGCAGTTTTTTTTTATAATTTCAAATCAAACCAACGTTATAACGACTCAAATATACAGTTAATGAAGATATATATTTAAAAAGGAGTTTTCCCAACTGTATATTAATTAAGGTGGGCTTTTCAGATTATATTCAGCTCTACCTTAAATCAACTGCCTGAAAATAACGTAGTAAAAGTTATTTTCTATCACAAAAATCTGTTTTTATTTTCAATTATCTCTCTCCGGAAAGTTTTCAACCCAAAATGACTGTTCACTTTAAAAAATTCTCTGAAAGCAATTAACAACATCGAAGAAACAATTGAAACGTGTGTTGAAACCAACAATTTTTCACTTAGGAAATAGAAGGAAGATAAATTATCTTAAAGAGTTTCTCTTTCTTTTCGAAATCAATGAGAATTTGGGTGTCATTCTGGGGGGAGTTTGGAAGAGCAACGGATTCTAAGAAAATGTTTCATTCCATTTTCTTTTCCTTTTATTTATTCAAACGTATGTTATACACTGAAGTGCCACTGAATTAGGGATAGCAAGGACATTGCAAATTGTGTAGCGCTGCGCATCATTTATGGGTAACTGAGGGCACTGTGGTAACTGCATATATAGCGCGTACTGTGGTTGTTCTAAATTAGTTGTTGGAATTGCCAGTGCGGGTAAACTGCCTGATTTAGATGCCTTCAAACGCGGACAAATCATAGGTACGTGACGCATGGGCCATTAATTTTCCGAAATCGACATACCTCTAGGATTTTCAAGGTCGACAGTGTCAAAAATATATCAAGAATACATGGATGATAGACAAAAAACTAGCGATCGGGCAAACTACAAAGGACAATTAGCCTTGACAGCGCGTGGTGAGAGTCGGCTCAGGCGTATCGTACGTAGCAAGCGAAGCCAAACATTAGTTCAAATTACCACCCAGTTGAATGACGGTGCCAGTTGTACAGTAAGTAAACGGACAGTGCAACGCTCGCTTCACTGCATGACTTACTCGACTTCACTCGATTTACGAGAGTACCATTGCTTAATGCTCGTCATCAGGCTGCACGTCTTGCCTGGGCAAGAGAGCACAGAGATTGAAGTGTAGAGGACGGTAATGGAGTTTTCCAGCAAGACAGCTGTACCTTTCACAAGTCTCGGTTGGCTACTGGTTGGTTGGATGAGTGTTTCTCTGACTTTTCTGTCATAAATTAGCCAACTAGAAACTCAAACTTAAATTTTATAGAGCAAATTTGGGATTTTTTGGAACAAGGTGTGAAAGGCCATAACACAGCACCAACGATCCTTACTGAATTATGGACATCTTTAGCCAATATTTGGCAAATCATTCCCGTGGAAGGTTTCCAGAAACTTGTTGAATATATGTCTCGTCGTGTGGCAGACGTTATCAAGCCAGAGGAGGCCAAACTCGTTATTAGGGTGGTATCCCTAATTCAGTGGCACTTCAGTGTATTTACGGTAAAATTACTTACATGAAACTGAATGATCTTTCTGAATGTTCCAAAATTTCAATTTATATTTGAAAGGAAGGAGAAGCAAAGATTATTTGGTCTTTTTTTTTTCTTTTAAATAGCCAATCGTCACATTTCATAAACCACTTTGTATTCTTCCACATTCTTAGCCATAAAAATACTGCAAATATCATGTCGAAGATTTTGAAATTAAATTAGCAATAATTCAATTAAAGTATTCATTGCGAACTCATTCCGAATAAAGGATTTATCTTAAAAAAGAGAAATCCTTGGCTTTTAATTGTGTCAATACGTAAGAGTTATTGATGAAATTCCAGAGCAGGAGTCTGGTGATTTCACTCATAAAAATGACTTTATGTCTAGAACTGATTTAGTTTGCAATTAACTCATTAGGTTGATACGGAATACAACAGTTCCCCCCCCCCAACAGTATCATGTCAGGGAGTGTCACACTGTACAGCTACAGGAGGGTTTCATTAAATATGTGAGCAACTCAACGATATGCGGATGAAGCTTGCTAAATATTGTTATTTCAAATCAGATTCGCGCCCTTGAGATACAATATTTCTTATGTTAAACTTCTCTGCTAAGTCGCATGATGACTTGGAGTTAGTCTTTTACGATAACCTTTAGCCCTAGCCAAGTATTTAGAGGCTACAACCAGAAGACTGACGCTGTCATAATTTGAAAATCAAACTAAGAGAAAAAATGTTCTGCAACAATTGTTGGAAAATTCCAAATGTTCCTCTAAATGTATGCTAGCAAAGTTGGCTAATCAACCAAGTTCAACTACTGGAACACTTGAGTAAGTTTTGTATATAAACTTGGATACTTTAAGATAGCTGTCTCTCTCTAAAATGTGTGTTTCTGAAAATCATCAAGAACAATTTGTTTACTCAGAGTGTAACTATAGCTGACCTGATCATGGAAAGAAAAGAAAAATGGATAAATATAAGATAGATTAATTGTCACTGGAACTTGATTCATTTTTCCTTTTTTTTTATGTTGATGTTGTCATTTCGTTCGCAGACGTGGGTTTAACGAAAGTTGTCATGCATAATTTAGTGAAATGTATCATGTATTAGTTTTGTTTATTTTAGATCAAGTGATTTTTAAAAGACGCTATTTCTTTTCTATACTTTTAAAAATATAGAACTCATCAATTCATGGCATCACTAGGCACAAAAGCTCAATGATTAGATAATGAGAGAGGCATATTGAAGACTTTTTCGAAGTAAGTAAACTTCACACACACACACAAGGACACCTATCAACTTTCACATGCAGAGGTTGAGAGAAACGAGGATAAAAAAAAAATCCTGGATTGAATCCAAGATGCTAAATCAAAACTCTTGACAAATGTTTAAAGCGAAAGCTTCGTTTTCATTACACAGTATATTTCAATTCCTGCAGTGAAACATTAGCCTTAGGAAAGGAAATGAGTTTGAAACTACAACACAAAAATTTTTAAAAAATTACAATTAATTCTTCATCTTTCAAAAAGAAGGAAACATATCTTTACCCTTTATTAAATGATTGTACCCTTCTCTTGTACCCTTTATTAAATGATTAAATTAAACGAATAGTATTCACTTCGAATTTCTAATTAAAAAGATTTTGCACTATATATTGAATTTTCTAATGGATAGTATATTAACCGTTTTTTTTTTTTTTTTTAGTTGTAATATTGAAGAATATTATCCAAGAGACTAGATTAAATAATAATTCAAAGCAGGAAGTCGATTTTTATATCAATGTACGCTCTTTTTATTAATCTTAACTCAAACGATTCTTGAAAGCAGATGGGTGGTGAAGACAGTTTTTCCAAGAATGAAAATTAAAGCCATAATTATGTCAAACTAAAATTCAAAGCTTCTGAGAATATTAAGATTTGTGTGTAAACGAATTACATATATTAACAGATTTTCTGCCAGTAAAATCCATCCTCAGAAGCCGACAATTCCACCGCAACATAACTATCTCCTTCCGATTCACTCGTAGAATCCCAACTGTCATCTTCATCGTTTGTGCTGTAATAATCAGAAAGATGACTCTATTCTAGTAATTCTAATATATTTCGGCTTCAGTCAATTTTTTATTTACTTTCCTTTTTCTTAGGCTGTGAAGGCCTTGCAATACTTGTAATATCCGCCATTTTTAAAAACGGATATGAAATAATTCAAACACAAAATTTAAAAAAAAAAGCACATAAAATATAAAAATAATAATTCACTAACATGCCTCAAAAACCTCTTCTTTCAACCTCCAATGCCACTCCAGAAATAAAGCATATAACTTATGGTCGATTATCGTCCCAGAGCGGTGCCGGCATACAAAGTAGCATCATGCTGACGCGCCAGAGAACGTGTTAAGGTTGTATTGAAAAAGTTGTTCTATCGTCAATTTCAACACAAATGATCCGACTCAAAACCACATTTTGGTATACTATCACAGAAGAAGTCTTTGCTTTTTTGCGTTAAGTATTTCGTCAATACAGTAATTGCGATGAAGTGTATAAGATTGTGGAGTACAAATAGAAGGTATTATGTGCGATATTAGTGTTTTTGTTAGTGTTTCTGCCTTAGATCTTAGATGAAATAGTTATTCATTGCTGATCCTGGAATTGACGAGGTTTATACATTTCAAGTTAAGTTATAGCATTTTTTTTAGTATTGTTGAATATTCATAGCCGTAGTAAAATGATTTGGATATATTGTATTTACAAACGTATTCAGCTTAGAAGTAGATCTTAGTTCAGTTTTTACAATTGTCCAAATTCAATTTTAGAAATTAGAGCTGTAAGTTTAAAGCAAAACTTGAGACTTTTGTACCTGACCTGTACCAATATCTGTTTTAAGAACAATAAATTTGCATTGGATGTTTTATATTTCAAGTTAAATTTCCATACCAAATATCTCCCTCACAGAATCTGTCTGCCGAGAGTTTCGAGGGTATATTACAAAGTAATACATATAACAATTTCGTGAAAACTGTGCATAACAATTTCAATGAATAAAGGTGATCCATTTGAAGAGAGAGATCTCAATTTTTTTTCTTCGAAACTACATTTCTTAAGACATTAACATACATTTGGAAATTCGTGTGAAAATGTGTATTATTTCATTTCCACCTAATATAATCTCTTGTTGAGTGTGTATATCTACGCACAGAGTGAACTAAGGTTGAATTTTGAACACAAGATCAAAGGAATCATTCTTTTCCCAGTGAATTTATTAAATGTTTTGTTTGTGAAATAATACCATACAAAACCGAAACTGTGCACGTTATTGATTATTTTTGGGTTGTTTTTTCCTCTCCTTAATCAGTGACCTCAATTAGCCCTATGGGAAATATTCTCATATATATTGAGTATATTCCGTATATATTGAGCTCAGGAAAAACTCTGGTTAGCAATATCTGTAAAAACGTGTACCTCAAGAGTCCCGGATTAAATCGTATATTAATACTTTATTTTCAATGTATTTCATTAATGTTTTATAAATATTAAATGAACTGTTATTGAGAAGAATATCATGAGATAAATGTTCGTTTGTATTTGGATTTGCCTCTCGCATTGAATGCAAGAACATTTCGCAAGTAACAGTTTATCAACATCGCCTGAGTGAGTGAATATTAACGTCGCACTGTTCAGCTACACAAGGGCTTTTGGCGACGTCATTTTGAACCATGCTCAAATGACGAGGACGACACCCCTCCTCTCCTAACTACCACACCACACCAACGGGAAGACGTTTGAGCTCTAGACAGATTTAACGTGCATCGCTGCCATTCACGGTAGGTCTTTAGTGGTACTAGGCTCCAACTCATGACATGCCTGCCATGATCCGATACCATGACCACTGGGCTACCGCAGCCCCTTATCAACGTCGCAGTCTAAAGCAAAATGAAGGCTGTTGGTGACATTTTGAACCATTTCCTAACTTCCACACCATGCCAACGTTAGTCATGGCAGATTGAACCGACTCAGCTCCTCTACACAGCATTTTACAGATCTTAACACTAGAAAAATGAACAGGAAGAATGTGTTTCAAGTCTTGTTCTTTCTTTTTAACAATGTTCCACTGTTTTACCTGGCATCGTTAAAACATACATTTCTAACACTGACCCATTTTCTAGTTTGCTTACAAAGTTTGTTTATTTTTCATATTTAAATCTGCTGAAAGTTATATTAATCCAGAATTTGTACAGAAAGACATTTGTTAAATGTTACAGATAATACCGAAATACAAATATCAAGGACACAACATTACAAAATGGTAAATTAAACAGATTTGTAGTCAGAAGACTTGGTTTTCTAATGATTAATGTAAGAACTAACGAATATTTTTGTATTATATGCTTTAAAATTCCATATTCCGTGGGAAAATAAATGCAAAATGAACTTTTTTTTCCTTTTCATGTCAAGTATTTTTGTAGCACATCGATCTCCAATCAAGAACATTAGTTAAAGTTATGAAATTCTATTTCTTTGAAGAGATTCTGTACATGTACATTCAATTCTGTTCTTACACGAACTTGTTTTGCACGATTTTTATTTAACACAATAAGAAAGAAAAAAAATTCACTTTTTATGCGACTTCTTTTGATTTTACAGGATAGACCCGAATTCTAAGAGAATTCTTTTATTTTTATATTTCCGACACATTGGAGACGAGGAATATAATGCTATTTCTATATATCTGTAATAATTTTCGCAATTTTATAAACTTAATAACCATGGTCTAGTCAAAACACAACGATTAATTACTGAATCCTCTAAAACGTCCTAATATTTGTTCATTAACAAACTTGATCAATGGAGCACGAAGGCGATAATTCTTGCGTCAGAACAATTCAAATATTTTTCCGATTTTTCAAATATTTTCACATATTATTTCACCTAACTGCCTGGTAAAAGCTTTGAAACTCTTGTGCCGCAAGTGAAATTTAGAGGCGCTCTGTTTTGGGGGTGCTTTTCATGTTTCACTCGGAACCATTTGGTTTCTGTGGCAAGACCCTCCAAACGAAAGCCTATCTCGACATTCTGGGCAATTCAGTGCTCCCTCCATTGTGACTACATTTTGAAAAGAGCCCATTCCTGATTCAAAAGGATTCCATCGGTATTTCAAGTGATTCGCTGACGTAAATATTCAGGAATTGTGGACAGTGCTGCTCAAAGCCCAGAAATAAATGTCATAAAACATCTACGGGATGAATTAGAACGTCAGTTAGGAGTTCGAAAATCGGTGACTAGTATTCTTCGATAAGAATGGCGAGCAATTCCTGATGCAAAACTAGGAAAACTAGTCCAAAAAGTGGAAGCTGCTGTTGCAGCAAAAGAGGTTACCCAACATCATACTAATTTCAGACATCTGTAGGAAAAGTAACACATAGGTGCTCGGATATATACTTTGGATCATATAATATGTATATACACTCACTTCTAAGAGTTAAGCTCGGAGAGGAAAATGCTAATTTCCGGAAGCCAATCAGAATTGAAGAGGATGAAATTCGCTGCAGAGGTAGATAGAAGTATGCAAATATGTTAGGTAACAGCCAATCGTGCTTTCATGTCAAGAAATATGCAAAAAGGGCAGTCTTATAAGAAGCCAGCTTTATGAAGTGTTACAGAAATTGATTGTAAGTGCTGAAAGAAGGTGTTTAAAACTTTCGTACAGTTTGTGTTCAAGACATACGTGTTTCTATGACTTCCAGAAAACGAATGGAAGATTCTGAGCGCTGGCGTGCTGTGGGGCGCATTGAAGCAGGACAGTCGATCACAGATGTTGCTCTTTTCTTCGGCGTTCATCATTCTGTAATTTAACGTTTATGGAAACAATTCCAAACCACACAGACAGTTGTCCGAAGGCCCGTCCAGTTACAACCCCCGCGGAAGATTGATATATTGCTATTGTAGTCAAGCGGAATCGCAGAGCGACCTCCACACGTGTGACATCTATGGTTACAGCGTCCATTGGTAAGGCTATATCTGTAGCTACTGTACGCCGAAGATTACATATGAATGGACTGTATGCCCGAGTACCTCGAGTTTGTGTTCCTCTATCCGTCCAATCAAGAGGGGCACAATTAAAGTGGTGCCGGGAACATGGCAATTGGACTGTGTCTTACTGGGACAATGTCATGTTTACTGATGAGTCGAGATTTGCTCTGGAGCCAGATGACAAGCGTATAAGGATATGGCGTTAACAAGGAACACGCAATCAGCCCCAAAACATCACCGAACATCACGCATTCCGAGGCTGAAACATTATGATGTGGGCAGGAATTTCATTAGGATACCGCACCGACCGGCACATCTTTAAACGGGGTTCTGTGACGGTTGTCCGGTATCGAGATGAAGTCCTAGAACCCATTGTGAGATTGTACGCTGCAGTAGTTGGCCCTACTTTTGTTTTAATGGACAATAGCGTACGTCCCCATAGAGCTGACATCGTCGATGAATTCCTGGAGAGTGAAGGAAATGCGCGTATGGCGTGGCCAGCATATTCGCCCGACCTTAATCTCATTGAAAATCTTCGGGATGCTCTCGGCCGTGCTATATCTTCACGTTTCCCACCTCTAGCCACTCTTATTGAGCTGGAAACCTCTCTACAAGAAGAATGGTGATTGCTTGATTCTGCGGTGGTTGACCACCTAATTGAAAGCATGGTCAGAAGGTGTAAACTTTGCATACAGATGAAGGGGGATCACATACCCAGTTAATGTCCTTTTTTTCATTTTATGCTGTTTATTTTCACTTTATACATAATTCTGTTTAAGTCTCCAGTATGGCATTATATGATAACGTACAAAAATTTAATATTGTTTTCATTTCTGTATGTAATTATTGATTTTGTTTTATGTATAAATATATATGCTACTTTACTGCCAAATTTTGTGTCAATCAAAGCAGTATTTGTTGACTTTTTTGCATATTACATCTTCGTGCTTAATTTTTGGAAATATATATATATATATATATATATATATATATATATATATATATATACATGTATGTTTGTATATATATTATGTATATTAATTGAGAAATTATTGATAAAAAATAGTTTGGGCTAAAAAATTTAACGACATTGTGAATTTACACAAAAGAACATAATTTTTTAAGAATTGCGAGAAATAGCAAAACAAGGATCGTTTATCTTTTTTTCCACTATCGTGTCTAAAAGTTTCGATATTGTACACTTTAAGTGTCGAATATAAAATCACCCGTAATCTGTTATTTTTCTTATTGTGAACAAGAGTTTATAATTTTCATTTAGTTAATTATAGTTTCACCTTATCTAAGCATATAATTATAGCTAAGCATATACATTTATTTTTTTTTAAAAAAATCTGTATAAATAACTTGTAATTTCATGAAAATAATTCGCTATACTAAGACTTAAAAGAATGTGAACCGTACTTTGATTTGAGCGGCTCCTTTTTCCGGTATAACCATGCCAACATCCACACCTCCTTCATGTAACTTTCCTCGATTCTGTGGTGCATTGTCATTATCAGTCTGGAAAATCAAACACAGTTTAGTGACCAACTGGTTCATTTATTGCAGTGTAACTAGTTCAAGATTAATTTTAAAAATTTCCGTGACACGTGATATCAAATGAGCTCTTTGTACGTGCATATGTATCATTACAATGAATAGTAGAAAGCGAAACAATCTATATCCATTTTTTGAGACATTTGAATGAAATGTTTCGCTTTGAAAGAAGATTTTTGTCTTTAAAGGTTTTTAACTTTTGTTTCGATCAATTAATTTTGTGTATGGAAATACGTTTTGCAGTTTTGAGGATTTTTTGTCAAAAGTAAATAGGTGTGAAACTTATAACAAAATAAATATACTTTTCATTCCCTTTAATTTCTTCTTAAAAAAGTTTTACTTTAATTTAATCTAATCTAAATAATAATCTAATAATCTAATAATTTAATCTGGTTCAAAAATATTCGGTAGAAGCACGAGATACTTTAAATTAGAAGAGCAAAAAAACTGATCTTTGTTCTTTAAAAACAAGAATCTTAATTTTTAATCGCCTTAATATTTTTAAATAGATTAATAGAGTTTTAGAATAACAGAGTTGAATGTGATAGAATAATTTATGCGATTGGTGGCAAATAATCATAATTTCCAATGGTTACGAGATTAAATACTTCCAGAGTTATATTAGTTAATTATACGATATTTAAAAAGTACTGAATGACTTTTACATTGCTAAGTTCTAATCTTTCATTTTATCTTTTAATTATTGTACTTATTGTATTATATTAAAAAAAACGCGCCTCGCGGTTGTTGTTTTTTACCTGAAAAAGGCTGATCACAGGTTCCATAGATAACAAAACATTGTAAAAACAAATGAAGGAATTCAGCATCTATAACCTAAAATGTTTTGAGTCTTTTTTTTAAAATTATTATTATTTTAAACGTTGTATTATGCAATTGCAATAATACTAATGTAATATTATGATTCATTAATAATTGAGGGACTCAAAGCAAAAATTCAATTTGTTATTTATGTAACAGAAGTAATTTATTTAGTAGTTTTGTCACGTTATTCGGTGCTGATTAATTATTTTTAGTCAAGAAACTAAATGAACATATCATTGCAAACAAAAGCCCAGTCATTAGAAAAAATGAATTTTGAATCTAAACTTGGAATTTACAATTTATAATATGTATCTTTTAGTTCAGTATAAGAGACAATGAATGCAGAGAGAACAGTTCTTAAAGGCCAGAAATTGTAAAACTCTTTGCATTAGATAATATTACACAAAGACATGCTTACCTCTGCATTAAAAGACACTATATCTCGTATCAATAATAACTTTGAAAAGCTCCACACAAGCATTAACATAAAACAGCAGGAAGTTTTTAAATGAAAAATTTAGTACGTGATTATATTTACCGGTTTCTTCGATCCAATGTTACTTCGAGAGTTTTCCATACTCCGTTTTCTTTCCTGTATTCAATTCCCAAGGTTTTTACACAAGCATTCGAATCAAATAATTTGGATTTGTGTTTACAGATGTGTCTATGATTCCCCAGGAAGTTCCTTCTTTCTCAACGATTTTCTTTCAGAGAATACTTTCTCTGTAGTCATTATTCATGAAGATATCGAAATAAGTTATTTTGCTTCGTAAATGAAACATTGAATCTAAGTAGATTGTGTGTCGGGAAAAAAAATATTTTTTCTTTTATATTTCAAGATTTTCTTACAACAACATATTTCATTCAAAAGCAGCATTTGCACTTCGAAGCAACTCAGAAAGGAGTTTCAATTAAAAACATCCAAAAGAAGATCCCTTATTGAAGCCATATCTTCCTGTATTTTAAAGTAATTGGGCAGTAGAAATCGTTCCAACATCTTATTAAAAATATCGACATATTGTGAGCATGAGCTCCATTTTTTTCTCAAATTTTATTCGTATGACAAAAATCTGTTAAAATAATTAGAAAAAATTAATTTTTTTTTGTTTGGAATCGTAAGAAAGATAAAAATCCGTACAAAACACGAAATGTTACTTGCAACATTTTCAATTTCTCTGAGGCAATAAATTCAATAAAAATGTATATGTAACATGTGTGAAGCATTTGTGATTACCTTTAAATAAGATTATATTATTGACACTAAGTTTTGAACTTGTATTAAAATTTTGCAAATTTACGGATTAAAAAGGTACCGCTCTATATAAACCTTTACATTTAATCTATAATATAGATTTATTTGAATGTGTTTTATTGGTTATTTTAAAGTTAAATTACACTTGATTTTAAAGTATAGCTGAGAGTAAATTAGTTTAACTAAAATATATTTGAAAATATTTATGCATTATATATACTTAAACAGAGCTCTCTCTCTCGGAAATATTTAGTCAAATTATAATTTGGGGGGAGGGGGAATATGTACCCAGAAGTGCCACCTGTAAGGTTTATAGGATGTTGATTGAATTTAAATTGGCTAATAAATTCAAATTTTGTTTCAGCTTGAATATGAAATTCTATTTTGAACTGTTCGAGATCCTCCCTTATTTCAATTATGGAAATGCAAAATAAGCTATTACTTTTAGAAGCTGCTATAAATATTGCATACAAAGCAATACAATAAATTCATATAATGGTAAGAAAAAATGTTCCCTGTTTCAATAATTGCACTAATAGTGCAAAACTACAATTTGAGTTATGAAATTTATAAATATTTACTACTGAAAAGACTACTTATTCACACTACTGAAAGAGAATTAAATCAAACAATATTAATGAACAAAAGGACCTCAACAACCTACATGAAAAAAATGTTTAACAGTGAATTTTGGTTGACAAAAATTGAAACTTTTGATTCCATTTGATGCGCATCTCTTTCTTCAAATTCTCACAAAATCTCTCTAAGTTCTCTCTCATCATAGAATTTTATCATCTGAATTTACACTTTAGAGGGAGGGAAAGACAGTGAAAAAAAGCTGCTCGAGGGCTCTTGGAGATGAACCTCATAATTTTGAACCATGGTCAAGTGACGAGGACGACAATTGACCCACCTCTCGTTTGAATCTCGACAGATTTAACGTACACTGGTTCTGTTCTACACGGTGGATCTTCAGCAATGATTCACAGAAAATACCCTTCATGTGATTATGAGGATAATAAACAGAATTTATAAAAATCAAGAAATGGAAAAAAGTTGCAACTTCCAGATGCTTTGGAGCCAAAAAGGAATCAATAGAATGAATCTTTGACACAAAGAGAGCTGTAGAATAAATACGAAATAAGGGAAAAGGAAATTCGGACTTGTTTTCTTTAAGTTCAGAAAATCTATGTAGTAGATTATTGCACTTTATATCTTTATAATTTTATCTCATTCATGACTGTACAAACACTTATTTCCTATTAGATTCAGTTCCAAATGAATTTCGTGAATTCTCTTAAATTTTTAGCTATCATGGTTGAGATGATTTCGGGCACGGCACTAGTGCTCTAAAATGTCCCGTCCGAGTATTATACGGGGTAATTTTTTAGTGCATCTTACTGTTAGACTCGAATACATATCGGGAAAAGTTGATTTCGGCTTCATCTCTTTCTCAAACCCGAATGTATAACTGGAAAAGTTCATTTGAGTTCAATTCAATAGATGGTGTTTGATGTGTAGTACTCATGGGATACTTCTATAATCAACCTCAAAAATAAAAAAAAAATAAGATGTAGTCAAGTTAAAGATTGTTTTTGACTATGTCTAACTAGGGTTGGTGTAGATCGATGTGATCAGAAAATGTCCAACAATACGAAAACGCCAGAAAAAAATATTATATAAAGATATTTTTCCATTTACTAGACAAGGTATACTCTGCGGAATTCATTTTGCTCTATAAAAATGTAGTTCGGAAATGTATTACATTTTTAGAATTTCGAATCCAAGTTGTAGAAGATCTTTTTTATAAGTGTGATGAAAAAAAGAATCCAGGTAGACGACCTACGGTAGATATCCGTCTCAGTGAATGACAATGCATATCCCTGCTCCTGCAACACGTGAGCCCTCAAGACAGTGCAAAGTTTGTTGTTCTAAAAAGGATGCAAATGGAAAAAAGAGAAGAAATGATTTCGGTGTTGCTTTGTGCTTGGAAATTTTTCTCCAGTTCTACCACATAAAGCTGAATTGCTAAACTACTAATACGTATTCATGTTTATTTATTTTTATTTTTACTTTATTTTTTAGACAATAATGCTCCACTCGAAATGAACTTTACCCCACAATGTGGCAGTCACCTCAAGCGAATATGCAGTTACAAAACCTTAAAAATTTGTATACATATGGGAAAATGACTATAAGCTTTAAATGAGATATAAATGATTTATTAAACAATGAAGGATAAATTAGTTTGATCTATTCAACACCAAAGGTCTTTCTCCTACGTCCTATATATATCTTGTTCTCAAATTTTCAATCGTTAATAAAATACTTTCTGTTCATCCATTCAAGTTCAAATATATTTTTTAAAACTTTTAGTGGATGACAATTGATGTTAAGACAGTTTTTTCAAATGTTAATTAATTAATTAAATAAAAATAAATAAATAGTAACAAACAAAAGTAATAGTCCAACACCATATATAAAAAAGAAAATCGCTCGTAGTGTCCCTGTCGCGCAATGGATAGCGCGTCTAATCCAAATATCGTGGGCTGGAATCCCACCTGGTTTGGCCTAATTTCTGAGAATGGGATTCCTTTTTTTACTATACTGTTTTTTTAGAATAATTAAATTTAATTATTTAATAAATAGTAGCAAACAAAAAAAATAGTCCAACACCCTATATACAAAGGAAAATGGAAAATGGCAAGAAAAATCATTTTCTCTATTTTGTCACTTAATATTGCGATTCTGTCATATGTAGATACATATTTATATTAAATGTAACTATTTTAAAAAAAGTAACTAAAATAAAAAATTTCTTTGTTGACCTAAGTAGGAATTGGCTTAATTTTTTTTTTTTTTTTTTGTTACTTGTTCTATTTGTTTTCGCCAACAGAATAATTTTTATTTGAAAGCGTTAGCATTACCAAATAGCGATGTAAGAACATAATTTTTGCCGTGAAGCTTGTAATGGACGCCCCGGATCGTCCATTTGTGGAAGGAAGATTAGCCATATTAGAAATAACTTATATTTATTCACAGTTATCAACGACGACACAAATTCTGTAACACAAGTTAAGAAATGCACCAGTTACTACATATGGAAAGCAATAGCAAGGTAGACGAGGTACTAGAAGACTTGATAAATCGGATCACTTACGTCCAGACAATACACCTTCTAATTCCAAGCGACCCAATCCAATTTAATCCTTAATTGTTGAATGGGCGTTGAATGGGCGTTGTGTTTTGGGCATCTGGACTGTAAGACAGTCCTCAATCCCATATCATGATAAGTCTATGATGGGGAGCTTGACGAATGTGGGGTTTTCCTTTCTGCTTAGTGGCATGACGGCGATTGGTTGGGCGATGGAATCCGGGAGTCGTGGCTTCAGTACTTCATCTGGGTTGAAAGTTGAGTGATAATTTTGACTTGGGTGAGAGCTTAGAGACTGCTCTCTGATTGGGTGCTGGGTACAGTGATAAGTGACTCCGATTGGCTGCCCTTTAATCCTTAATTGACCCAATCGTCAATTTTAATACTACACAAATAAGCTACGAAGTGCTCACGCCTCACTTCACTTTAAATAAATCGCTGCTAGCGCATAGTAGTCTCTCTTTCTCTAACTCGAAAGTTTAATCTTTATATACAAGTCTTTATATATAGAGACCCAATATTCCCCAAGAGAACTATTAAAGGAAAGAACACGGATACAGCTGAATATTCAGTTGATTAAGATAAATTATAATATCATCTAAGAAATCCAGGTCCTTTATCCATTGTCTAGCTTTTAATTCAGCACGTTCGTAACTTTTTGTTTTTTTAAAAAAAATTATTCTTTCGTACAGCAACTTGAAAAATCGTTTTAACATTTTATTATTCAACAGCCATTGAACTTCCGTGTAATATGATTTATTCACGATCTGAATCATCCAGAAACGAAGAAAAGTGAGAATAATTAAGTCTATAGGCTCGAACATGATTTACAATTTTAGTGGCAACTTTTCGAAAAAAAAAAAAATCTGATATCTAAAACTTAGAAGTACAATACTTGTTGGTGAACAATGTAGTGAAAATATTAAAAATTATTGTCATGTTATTTGCATGTTATTTTTAATATTCCTTTTTTTTTTTTTTTGCAACTACCCTTTTAGTAATTTTGGTTTTAAATAAGGGGCTGTAGGCCTAAATGCGGTGGTATCCTTCATTCCTCAATGGCATGAGAGCCCAGGCTTGGCCTTAAGGATTCCATTCTAGGCTATCCTGTTCTTTTCCAGTTTCTGAAATTAATAGTTTTCAGAACTTTTTGTAGGCAGTCAAAAAAAATCCACCTGAGTCCTCTTTTTCAAATATATAACCTAGCCACAAAGATCTTTTTTGTGATTTGATTGTTGCCCAATCTTGTCAGGTGTCTTGCCCATTTTAACCTTTGTATTACAACGAATTTAGCAATATCTGGTTCATTAAAAATTTTATGAATTCCTATATTGGCTCTTCTTTTCCAAATGTTATCGCATTTTAAACCTCCAAAAATACTTCTGAAGACTCTTCTTTCAAATATAGCAAGAGTTTCCTTGTCACTCTCGGCCATTGCCCACGTTTCTTCAGCATATGTGAGAACGGGTCTTATCAATGATTTGTAAATGAGTAGTTTGGTTTTCCTGCTGATGAAATTAGATTTTAAATATTTTTGAGGCCCATAAAAACATCTGTTACCGGCAGTGCCTCTATTGCGACCCTCTGGGGTTATGTCATTGAGAGTGTTCCGTTCAGAGCCATCTGAAACCATTGACAACTTCAAATCTGTGTTCTTCTATTTCAAAGTAAGGTAATTTAAAACTGATACTTGACATGAATTTGGTTTTAAATGTGGTGGTATTTAATCAACGTTGATTTTAATGTATTAAAATAAACGTCGATATTGTTCAGTTTTTGAGAGAAAAATTAACTTAAATCTGACACAAACTTAGATTAATTATCACCAGCATGAAGTAATCAGTATCAACACAGTATTTCGTAGGGAAAATATTTTATGACAAGAGGCATTTCCGTACATCCAGACAACCGATATTGTACGCCCGCTCAGTATGAGAAAGACAAAGTAAATGAAAGTTGTGGAGGGCACGATAATAGCAGGAGTATACTAGGTGGCAACACAAATCATAGTATGTGCACCATCAGTTGCAAGACAAACCAACTTTTCCAACAGTGACATATACTTCTTTTAAAACATCCATAACTGCATCAAAAACATCAGCTCCAGTGGTTGTATTATACATATGAGTGATTTCCAAGAGTTGTTGACTTATTTTAAAATTAGTATTGCATCCACGGATGAGAGAGAGACTAGAAGTGATATTTTGAATTTCTAGACTTTGATCCATTGAAATTAACGTCGTACTCTGAAGCAACACGAGGGTTATTGGAGACGTCCAAGACCCAGGACGTCATCTAAGCTACACCCCCTCTCCAAATTACCACACCACGCCAACGGAAGGACTTTGATTTGACAGATTTAACATGTGTCAACCTCTCTATACGGCGAGTCTTCAGTGGTATGAGAACTCGACAACACAGACCACAAGTTCATAACCTTAAACATTAGGCTACCACGGCCCTCAATTGCAATAAATTAGGCTTGAGATGTTGAATTATGCAAATTCTTGACTGTTTTACCAACTCTGCTAGGTAGAGTATTTGAAATGGACTTCCACCGCTTTAAATGAGTATTCACCAATAAATTCCCCTTCAGTCATTTGTTTCCATCCGTTCGATGACTCCATTTTACAGCAGCTTCAACAAGTCAATACTCTTTGTTAATTTTTGAAGAATTTGGACAATTAGTCTTCACTAAATTTTGAAACGTATTTGGTCATATTTTGCATTATTATTTGTGCCATAATGCTTTCTAAGATTATATTCCTTTGCAAATGAAATAGGTTTATATATATATATATATATATATATTACGCATAATATGTTATTCTAGTTTTGGACACAAAAATATTGCATTTCCCATTTTTCTTCAAAAACTAGGATGTTCAATTAATCTCTTTTCTTCCCCTTTTTTTTTTGTTTTTGAAGTTTGAATATATTTTTATTAAATAAAGTTTTAGTATAATATATCACAAAAACACCGAAGTCCACTTTCATTCGTAAACGATTGAGCAACTATTTCTTACTATCTTGATAGTCATTTTTTTCTTTTTTTTAAAAAAATTTAAAAAAAAAAGAAAGAAACACCTATGGTGGCCTCTGAAATCACTCTGTTCTCCTCCAAGGACTTCTTGATAGCCTTGCTTTTTTTAAACAAAAACAAAAAAAAAAACCTATGGTGGGCTCTGAAATCACTCTGTTCTCCAAAAAGAGATAGAGGAAGAGAAATAAAAGCCACCCACACAAAATGAATATTGGTTCCATTTTTAGTGAATAACATGCATAAATGCATTTAAAAATTTAAGAAAAATTAATTATTATAGAAAAATTATATATATATATACATAAATGAATTTTTTATAAAATATTAAAAACAATTATTTATTTAAAACTTATTTCTATTATCAAATAGAATTTCTTATATACCAAGAATAGGTAATTAATTTTTTTTAAAAAATTGACATCAAATAAATTTTAAAACGGAAAAAAATTTCAACGGTTAAGTTTTTAAAAAGTTTCGGTGGGCCGCAACCTATGTATTGGTGGGTCGCGTATTTGACATGCCTGATCTAAGTGTAGTATCTTGTCGGGCACTATAGACGAGGTGGGACATCAGTGTGAATTGCTCCACTCGACATAATAGGGGGATGCGACAGTGCACATATCCAATCCTACATGCATGTCATTCAAAATGTCATTCTTTAACGACTTTATTTTGTACTAAACATTTTGTTTTTGCAATAAAAAAAACTTGACAATTTATATACCCAAATGTTTCAAATCACTTGAAAGCGAAGAGGGAAGAAGGATTAGCAATTATTTTAGAAAAAATGGAATGTTGTGGATTGAGACATATTTTAATCAGAGCAGATGAAGCAAGGATTTTATTGTCTTAGAACATATAATCAACAATTTCAGTTCAAACCCAAATAGTTTTCGAAAAAATAAAATTTCGTTTGATAGATACACTGGTGATTGCTCTATAACTAGTTAATTATTATCACCTTTATTTCTCAACTTAAATAAAGATAATTAGTAACTCCGTTCACCAAAGCAATGTGAGGGTTATTGTTTCGTCATTTCGAACCACAGTCACAAGGATGGTACCTGAGTTGGAATTCATACTTCAAAATCATGTCAGTGAAAGGATTCAATGTGCATCATCTCCTCTACACAGCAGGTCTTTAGTGGCACTAGGACTCGAACTCATGACAAGAAATACCGAGTGTATGACAATGGCTATCACGATCTCCTTATGTAAGAATCATTTTTTTTAAAGTAACGGATCAACTTTTAACAAAGAATTATTAAGTTATACTAATGCGGGCTAACGTTATAATGTTAAAACACATAGAAGTACATCTATATAAATAAAAATGTAATGTGTGTTTGTTCAAAGCCGCTAATCTCCGAAACTACTGAACCATTTCCTCTAAAATTTTGACATAACGTTGCATTTGCACTCGGACGGGTTCTTATGTACTTATTATTTCGTAATTCTTTGTAAATTTTTTAAAATTTAATTTTTAAGTGATTTTCTGGTGTTATGACGTCATATGATGTCACGTTTCTCATTAAATGGAAGATTTATACTTTACACGTAATTTTTCAAAATTATTACATATTTTTACTATAACTATGTTTATCAGTTGGAATATTTACACGATTTTTCTGTTCTTTGATATTTAATTAGTATTATTTTTCAAATAAATCATTTTCTTAATATTATTCTTTTACTAAAATTTTGTTTGGTAGTTGTGGCAACATTTGGATAGTATCATTACGGGATGCTTATGTGTGTGATTTTGCTTACAAATTACAACTTACTTCTTCAGTAATTACACGCAGAATATATTTATAAGGCAAAGATTATCATTTTTACAAAAAAAAATTCTTATTGATAAGGGTATTTCAGTTCTTATTACTACAATTAACGTTAGTATTTTATTTCTGTTATCGTTATCTGTTATAGTTCTGAATTAACATCATGAATATTAGTAGCGCCTATTTTATCTTCTTTTTGTCCCGTAATCCTTTTTTAATTCAAAATATAATTTTTTTTTTATTTTAGTACTTACGAGTTTTCCCCCTCCTTGCCCATTGCGATGTTTTAATTTGACGAAATTAATCGACGGAATTGTTCTTAATTTCGTTTTTTTTTTATCTTTGACATTTTTAAAAAAAATTTGTGTTTCTCTGAAATATGAAATAAAGAGTTTCTAATATATATTTTGTGTTTGTACGAAACTGTTTATATTGATTGAATCAAAATATTGAGTTTTATTTTATTTTTGATATCTTCTTAAAATTTAATTTTATTCTATAACTAGCTGTACCGCATGTTGTTGTGGCTCAATCAGATTAAAAAGACTGGTGCGCCACAAGAGTTACAAAAGTAAAAAATACTCAAAACTTGAAACAAATAAAAGAAAGGGCACTTACGCATTATCGCAACAATCACCAGCGTTCAAAATAACTCGCCAAGTTGGCAACCCCGATTTCCTGTGTTGAATTGGCAACCAGATACCTCATTTCATATAATGTTGCCAATAGGTTGTGATATGGTCGCTCTTTGGTGACCATATCTTTGATTGTTAGCGTGAATTAGAGGTGTGGGATTCTCAAAATGAATAGACATTTTAAAATTCTTAATATGACTTTATTAAGAATATAACTTAAACCTCTAATAATTTAGATAAATTTATATAAGTGAGAATCTAATGAACCAAACACACAGTGATAGTTAAACCGAATCGCGTAATTTAGACCACTTTATCTAAATAATTATATTATCCGCCTACTTTCAATTCTGATTATATTAAAAGTCCTAGTATCAAATAATCAGTCCTACCTTAATTCAAGCTAAGATTCAATCATGGTACAGAAACACCTAGGCGCGCGTGCAATGGTATGCACCTTGTAACAAAGGCTCGATATCCTGGTAACTTTACGATAGGCCTTCAATTCTCACTCGTATCTCTTCCAAACATAACTTTCCCTAAATTGCCATACTGCTTACTGAAACTTCTGTTCTCTTAAAAGCTATCTTATTTGCATTTCATTATCGTATTTTACTTCTTGGATTTGGGTTGGAAAAGATTTGCCATTAATCTTGGCCGTCAAAGAACCCAGAGGTTATGTTACAGAAAAGACGCGTGAGCCCGTCACAAACCCCCCAAGAAGCAAAACGTGATTTATTCGAGGGTCTTAATGGCCCTTAAGAAATTACGTGCTTAAATTGTTATTTCTGATTCTCCTTACTTTCCAAGTTTATTTAAATTTTAAACTTGTATTCTCATTTTAACTATTAATTTTCAATATTCAACTTAAACTTTAATTTTCATTATTCATCTTAAATTTAATTTTTAATATTCCTCCATAATTTAAACTCTTGACAGCCACAATAAATTTTACTCAATTAATTAGACCAACACCAACAGCCATGCATTTCAATTATGGTAGATTCTCACTTTTACAACAAATATGGGTATGCCCCATTCATCTTGTCGGATTTACAAAAAATTTGCTTCATTTTACAATCTTCTTCTGTTTAACTTTTGTTATATCCATTATGTCGGATTTACAATTTCAAAATAACTGCTTCCTATCCAGAATTCAGGGTCAGTCACCCTGAAATAAAAACTCTTTAAGTTACTTGACAAAATCTATATTCACTTAATACCAGTGTATTTCACAAATTTTTATACATTATATATCACTTCTAAATTGCAACAAATTTTTATCCATATATTTCATCTGGTTCTGCCAAAAAACTCCTATCGGTCGTGCTGCACCGTTAATGTTATTGTTATTGTTAAAATCCTGTCTACGCCGCGTTTCTTTGAACCAGATGAACATTAATATGAAACAATACAACAATATATATATATATATACACTATACAATTACAAACATTTTTCAATAAATCATTAAAACAAATAACCAAAGGAACTGTCGCATCTCAGCGAAGTCATACATCGAAGTAAACAAATGCATGATTACAATTGTTTTCTCCATCAATTGAGAAAAAATTTTACAAGTCAAAAGTTCAAAATAAATAAATAAATACACTCATTGTAGTGTCAACTTTTGCTAGGATTATGATTTTTAAATACCGCCCGAGACTTCCTTCTTTGTAATATTTCTTCCAACCACTTGTTGAAAAGAATATAAAATGAAACAATACAACCTGATTTTTATGGCTTGTCGTCTCCTACTAGAACTTCCAATGATAGTGTACTGTTAGTTTTCGCTCCTCTTCTCATTTCTTGGGTGCTCTTCGATCCCGTCTGCTTCCTGATGTAGGGTCAGTAGTTTTCTCTTCGGCTGTTCCTGGCTTGATTTGACTTCACTTTATTGGTTGGTCGGGACTCCTGGTCCTGTTTCTTGCGTGGTCTGAGGTTATACATTTCTCTATCTTGAACCACTGCTCCTTCTTTTCGGTTCCTCTTCCTACTTATATAAATATTATTATCTGATGACAATGATCTTTTACTCATTTTATGGTCTGCACGTTTCTGAAACTTTCTTTGTGGTCCACTTGACCAAGATCCATGCGATCTTTTATATCCTAATCTTTCCTGGCGTTTTCTTTTAATTTTTGTTTTACTATTGAAAAATGAGCTAGGTAGTGATCTGATAAGTAGTCTGCGCTTATCGGCACTACCTGTGTGTCTTTCACGTTGATTTGACTTAAGATTTATCCCTTTTTCCTCTAACTCACGCTTTACATCAGACCCCTTCTTCCTACCATATTGAGACTCATTTGATCTTCGTTGTATGCTTTCCAAACTACTCGTTTCCTGACGTGAACTAATGTTATCCGAGCTACCTGTTCCTATCTCAATCTCGTCACATTTCTTATGACGATATATTCTCACTTGATCAACATTGACGGTTAACCTTTTTCCTGACCTTCATATTATAACATTATTATTATTTCTTACTTCTAACACCCTATACGGACCTTCAAATTTTTGTTTAAACTTAGCGCAATTTTTGTTGGCTGCTGAACTTAAAAGGTGTGTTTCTAACAAGACCCAGTCATTCACCTTAATTTGTACATCACGCCTGCGTCTATTATAATACTTCTCCCATTTTTCATGTTTAGCTTTTGTGTTTCGTCTAGCTTCATCAAACAATTTTTCAATATCTCCTACTGCAAACTCAGTTCCATCCGAAACCATTACTAATTTTTGAAATGGGGTAATCAACATTCGACCCAAAAATAATTCCGCAGGGGTTTTTCCCGTCGTTTCATTCACTGCCGTACGAATAGCGTAAGCAAGCTCACGTAAGAATTGGTCCCAAGTATCGTGCTGATCATTTACATAATTTGCAATCATTTGCACTATATCGCGATTTACTCGTTCTGTCCTATTTGCTTGCGGCCTATATGCAACAGTCTTCACATGCCTTATGCCTAATCTTTCACATAAATGTTCAAAAATTTTGGATATAAATTGGGGACCGTTATCACTTATTAATTTTATTGGAGCTCCAAAAGGCGATATAAAATTATCAAAAAAATATCCGCTACTACACGAGCCGAAGTCTTTTTAAGAGGTATGATTTCAGCCCATTTGCTGAAATGATCGATAATTACTAAAACATATCGATTACGTCTCACTCTTGATGTTGGGTAAGAACCTAACAAATCTAACGTAACTATCTCATTTGGATAATTTGATACAATCGGATTTAATCGACCAACTGGTAACGTGTTTTTATAATTATTAACTTGGCACATATGGCATGTAGAGACATATTGATCATTAAATTTTCTCATAAACGGGAAATAACAAATGTCCCTTATTTTATGGTAAGTTTTAAATCGGCCAAAATGACCTGCTATGGGCTTGTCGCGAAATTCTCTCATGATTTCATTTCTTAAAGACTTTGGAATGTATACACGCATTTCACCTAACGACGTTGCGTATTTCGCATAAAACAACAAGCCTTCAATTAGACGGAAGTCGCGGGACCAATTCTCACATATCGTCGCATTAACTGAGTTATCTTCCGGGTTTTCTAAATATCTATAGATATGACCTAATTCTGGGTCATTTTTTGCTCTGTTATTAACTGTTCTCGCGACGTAATAGCTAGATCTCTGATTATTGCACAATTAACTTTCTCTCCCATTATACTTTCAACCGGGTTTCTAGATAATAGATCCACCACCACATTTTGAGTTCCAGGTCTATGTTCCCATTCTATATTAAATTCTGCTAATTTGAGTGCCCATCTGATCATCCTACTCGACAAATTTTTCCAATGAGTTAAACGTGTTAAAGCAGCATGATCAGTAATAACTTTAATCGGCAGTGATTCTAAATATGTTCTGAGTTTATTCAGCGCCCACACTACTGCTAAGCATTCTCTCTCTACCGTATAATTCCTCCCAGCGTTGCTCAGAGTACGCGAAGGAAATTCAACTGGTCTCTGTTCTTGATTTAGAACTGCTCCCAAACCTATTGAACTGGCATCTGTAAATAACTCGAAAGGCTTTTTGAAATCCGCCAATTTTAAACTGGCGCCTTTGTTATGGCCGCCTTGACCGCGTCGAATGCCTTCTGCGCCTCAATGGACCAGAAGAATATTTTTAATTTTCGTTTAAGATTATAAAGGGGTTCGCAAAGATCAGCATAATTTTTAATAAATTTCGCGTACCACTGGGACATACCCAAAAACTTGGATACCTCCTTTGAATTACGCGGTGGTTTCTTCTCAAGCATGGCTCGAACCTTTGTTTCATCCTTTTTAATTCCTTCCTTACTAATAATCAATCCTAAATATTTCAATTCATCACACAACCAAATCTACAATTTTCCTTATTTGACGTCACAATCCTGCATCTTGCAATAACGAAAAAACTTTCCTTAAATGCTCAACATGCTGAGTGAATGATGGAGACGAGATTATAACGTCGTCCATATAAACATTTACAAACTTTCCTATCGACGGTTTCAGAATTAAGTCAATTGCCCCCTGAAAATTGGGAGCCGCCCCTGATAAGCCGAATGGCATACGCCGAAATGCGTAAGTGCCACTTTTTACTACGAACGCGGTGTTAACAATATCACCGGGGTTTACTGCCATTTGAAAGTACCCACTTCTTAGATCAAGACATGACATTATTGTCGTATAGGGGATATTCGTTATTAAATCATCTATTAACAATAATTAATAGCGTGGATACTTAGTGACCGAATTAAGTTTCCTATAGTCAACCGCAAATCTATATGCTTCCGGATTATCCAGTGGTAACCCATTATTTTTCTTACATAATACAACATGTGAAGCGTACGGGGATTGAATTGTAACTATAATTCCTTCTCGTAACATTTTCTCAAAGTGGAATTCGAGTATTGCTTGTTTTTGCCGATCATACCTGTATGGACTGGAAACAACCGGTGGACTATCTCCCGTATCAATTTCATGGTATAAAACATGAGTAAGACCTGGTTTGTCTGAGAGCAATCCCTTAAAACTACTAAACAAATTTTGTAACTCCTGTTTTTGCTTATTCTCCAACTTTGTCTTAGACATATCTATTTCTACATTTTCTTCCTCAATTGTTTTAATCACCTTCTCTATTTGCGAATCGGGAATCTTTAACGATTTTCGATCAAAGTCTAAAACAATCTTTGATCCACTTATGAAATCTCTACCTTAAGAATACATGGGTATTCCAAATCCGTCAACACATTGTGACATCTCTCGCGTTCTTCCTCTAACATAACCTCTATGTTCTTTGACGGCCACGATTAATGGCAAAACTTTTCCAACCCAAATCCAAGAAGTGAAACGAAGCATAGATGCAAATAAGATAACCTTTAAAAGGATAGAAATTTTAGTGAGAAAAATGGCAATTTAGAGAAAGTTCAGTGTAGAGAAGATAGAAGTGTTGATCGACGGCTTACTTAGAATCAAGACGCCACCCCGCCAACTATACCAAGGTACATACCATTGTACAACCTCTGGAGAAAGATTTGAAATAGCTTAGACGTAAAGTATTCAACCAAGGTAGAAAAATTATATTCTGAACGCTAGTATATTATTGAGACGATATTAGGCGGATATAATATATTTATATTGATAAGTGATCTAATTGCGCGATCTGAGTTAGTTAAGACTACGTATTTTGGTTTATTCTCACTTAATATAAGTTTGTTCGATATCTAAGTAATCTAAGTTAAATTCTTAATAAAAGTCATATTAAAAATTCTAAAATGTCTCATCATTCCGAGAATCCCACACCTCTAACTTACGCTGACACCCCACGACATGG